>CAUYQU010102638.1:0-54639 GCA_963574635.1 Cheracebus regulus | reverse complement strand
TCTAGTAAAGGCACTCTTCTGGGTTGTTGACCACCTTCTTGTTTTTGAATTCTTAGGTGGCAGAAAGAAAGTGAGAGAACTTGCTGGAGTTCCTCCTATAAGGACGCTAATCCTATTCATGAGTGATCCACTTTCATGACCTAATTATTCCCAAAGGCCCCACCTCCTAATACCATCACATCAGGGGTTAGGATTTCAACCTCTGAATTTTGGTGGGCACAGAAACATTTAGTCCATTGCAGCACCTAAAAGTGTAATTAAAACACAGTAAACACTCAACAAATGATATTTTTCTTCTAAAAATTTGAAACTTGAGAGTAGTTTCTCACACACAGAGTTAACTAGATATGTTGATATAAATTGAAACACAGAAGACAAATAATATTATGTTAACTAACATAAACACTAGTTTGAGAAATCATTTGTAGAAGGCATGTGTATAATACCTCAGCTGTATGTACATAAAAGCTGACCCTCAGCTCTAAATTCAGACAGATCAGACTTCAATTCTTGTCTCTTCCAATTAATACTTGTGTATTTTAGGGAAATTCTTTAGACCCTAACAAATCTTATCTAAAATATGCCTTATCTATAAAATGGAGACAATAATGACATATATATCATGGTGTTGTGATCATTCACTCGTTCATTCAATATATAACTAGCGTGCTTTGATGTTTCAGGGACAGTTCTAGGAAATAGGGATATAGATGTGAATGCGAAACAATTCCTGCCCTCCTGGGAATTCATTCATTCATTCATTCATTATGTTTTGAGACAGGGTTTCACCCTGTCACCCAGCCTGAGGGCAGTGGCATGATCACAGTTCACTTCAGCCTCGACCTCTGGGGCTCAAACGATCCTTCTGCCTCAGCCTCCTGAGTACTGGGGACCACAGGCATGTGCCACCATGCTCAACTAATTTCCTTTTTCTTTTCTTTTCTTTCTTTCTTTTTTTTTTTTTTCAGATGGGATCTCACTACATTCCCCAGGCTGCCTCCTCAGAATTTATTAGTGAATAGATGATGAACAATAAGTTTATAATGTAATTTCAGGAGATAGTAAATGCTATGGAGATAAAGAAATATAACAGAATAAAGAATGATAGAGGATGCTCTCTTACATAAAATAGTCAAGGATGTCTCCCCTGAGAAGGTGAACTTTAAGCAGACATGAAGGTAGGGAGAGAATACAGTATGGAAAGTAAAGGCCCAGGTTGAGAAGAGAGCAAGTACAAGGGACCTGAGGACAGTAACATTTTTGGCCTGCTCTCAGTACAGAAAGAGACTAGGGCTGCTGGATTAAAGGAACATATTGTGCAGACAATTGATACATTTTCATATTTTTAGTTTTTCTCTTATCACCAAATACTCACTTTTAGGAAACTCAAACTATGTATCTAATGTAGGAAGTGAGATGAGGTTCTGAGGTGATAGAATGCTGTGTAAGATGTTATTAAGGAAGAGTTTCACAGAGGCAACTCTCCAAGTAAATGAAACAGAATTGAATATGGTCTTGTAAAATTCCACTCGGGGTGGCAATGTTTTGTGGCTAGAAGTGTAAGGGATGAGAACAGCATGTGAATTCCAAGAAAGCAGCACAGAATGGAAAATGGATTTACAATGTGTCAGACAGGGTGGCAACATCTTGTGGCATGTGGCTTGCATCTCAGTGATGGGAAAGGTATGTCATGTGCCTGCTCCTCCCTGTGGCACACCACAAGGGAGAGTGAGTTGGCAACCACGGCCAACATACATCAACAGCAATTTTAGTATATGGCCAGCAAGGGTCTTCTTTTGAATTTGTCTCCAAATTTGATTCTTTTTTATTTCTTCCAAAGGGCAGAGCATGAGATAGAAATAAAGGAAATTTGGAGGGGAGATGAAGAGGATAGCTATGAAACTTAATATCATTTCAGATTAACCATATGGAATTTACAATCCTGACAAATGTGACTAGTGTATTGATAGACTTTTTTACTTTTTATGAGCAATTGGTTAAAATTTGCTTCATTAAGAATGTTGCATGATGCATTGAAAATCTCAGTATTAATAGCACAAAGTTCAGATATATCTTTTATAAATATTATTTTGATTTTTTCAAAATACAGCAATGTTTAAAATCCACATAGAGTTGAGAGAGAGAGAGGGAAGTGAAGTAGAAAGGACATCAAATGGAGGAAAATTGAAGTGAAAGAGGTCTACAGAATTAAGGGTGTAGTAAAGGAAGAGTAGTATCAGAGCTTAGGACTTAAGCAAATACAAAGACAGAACACAGGAAAAGAAAGAAATGAGAAAATGGAAGATGTCCATCATCTAAGTCTTATTCCATTTGAAATCTAAGAAAAAATAAACTAAAATCCTGAACTGAAATCCACTAATATGTCAATTTAGTTTTGTGCATTCATGTCATGTATATAAAGTAAACTGATTTCAGGCAGAGTCAATTTTACTAATGATAAATTTAGAGCATGAATGTAGAAAAGGTAACTGCTAGGGACTATAGCAATTAGTACATAATACATTTATCTCTCCAAATGGCTTTTTTGAGTTAGCATTTTATGTAACCCAGTGCAGAAGCACTCATCAAAATGAGCTCAATTAATGATTGTGATTTAGATCAAGAATCAAAATATCACCAACTGTGGTACAAGTTTCCATTATTAGGTTTATGGTTCAAAATTCATTAGCAGTCAACACATTAATAAAGTACACATAGGAAGTTCTCAACATAGGACCTTATTTATTAATACAGAGGCTATAAGAATATAAAAATTCTATTAAATAGGATCATCAATTAGTTTAGAAACTAAAAAGAATAAATATGTTTGATATATCATTTCTAGTGACTGAAATAATGCTTTCTGCTACATAATTGTACTTAATAGGGCCAACAAAACTTCCTTAACTAAAATGCTGGCAGAGAAAAACGTTTCAAAAGGACTGACTCAACTCTCGAGAAATATTAAATATTTAAATATATGATGTTTTTTATCCAGAGAAGTATCCTGGGAGAATTCAAATTGAATAAATATACTTTAAAATAGTAACTAAAATGGTGAGCTTTTGCAAGATTTTGTAGTGGTTTTCATATTTGAAAAAATTACACATTTTTACCCATCATCTTATAATAATCAACAATTTACATAATCCTAGTCTTTTAGGTTAACCAATGTCTCCTCTTGACTGCCTTGGTATCATCTTTGCCTTATCCAGGTCTACGCTATGAACATTCTGCCCAGCTTTCCTCACTCTGATTTCCAGTTGTATTCCTGAACCCTTCTACCCTCTGTGCTGGTCTTTCTGTTACCTTCGCCTACTGCCCCTTAAATCTGGTCCCTGGTACAACAATTCCTCCTCTAACATTGTCTCTAGATTTCTATGTTGCTTACAATGTGTTGCATTTCAATTAAAGCTATTACTGAACTTTCAGTTACACTAGGCCAGGCATAACCCTCCCCTGACATGAGTTCACAGGCCAGGAATTTCTGTTATTTTTATAAAAGAGAATTGTTCACAATCTCTAATCTCTGTCAAACCTTCACAGAGTGACAAAAGTTATAGGAAACAAAAGTCATTTTTTAGTGTATACAATATAATCTTTTGTATTTGTGTGTGTGAAAACTAAGAATAATAAAGATGCATCTGATGCAGAAACCCCAGTTTTGGGTAGTGTTTGGATTTGAATTTGCTAGAACTGGTGTTTTTTTCCAGATTGGAAGAAGAAAACCATTCCCAGATGTCTTTATTTTTCTGACTAACAGTAGAGCCTTCACAATTTAAATAATGAGGGGTTCAATTAGCAGAAGTCTTGTGATTCATTTGCAATCTAAGCAAACAAATTCTAGCCTATACATTTTTACAAAAGTTTGTGGTCATCATGTATTTGGCTATTGATGGTTACTTTCAAAGAAATTTAAAAAGAACTGGCAAGTAATAAAGAAAATCTCAGAAAGTTTCTTATTTTGAAGACATGGAATATATGTAAATTTAAATTTATATAAACATTTTCCCTAACTTAATTGGTCAAATTGCTTTCTTTGTTTATTGATCTCATGTGGTTAAGCAGAGTAAATATTCTGTAACCTACTCACTTTTATGTTATTAGAATGGAAAATTTCAATGTAGCACTTAAATTCCACAAGACTCTCTTTTTATCAAATGCAATTCTAACTTACATTGTTTTTTTAACTAAGGTTAATCTAAAAAGTTAAAAGCTATAATTTCTGACATGTATTTTGTTCTTATTAATTATGAACTTGATTATTCATGAGCTTGAAGTTGTACTATTCCGAGGTACTAAAGAAGAATGCTAAATTCATATTTAAGATATGATTGTAAAAATAGAGAACCAACAGAAACATGCCCTGGACATCTTTCCTTCATCTTTCAACCAGAAAATGTCCCAAGAAAGTGAATTATGTTTCATTCTTTTTTTCTTTTCCCCTTTTTTGGAACTGTAGCTGTCTCACATAACAAAAATGTTTTCATACACATTTTATTTAAACTTGTCTAAGTCCTGATCTGTTTTCTTAACATTTGCTTTATTTTTAATAATTCACTCAGAATGTATAACATCTGCTTAAAACATTTGACCAAATCAGCTTTATCGATGTAAATCAACAAACCAATTGCAATACAGGGGAAAACTGCCATAAAATTCTCATGTAACCCATCACTGAATCACTGTGAAGGGACTAATATTGAGAAAGCTTTTAATTTTAGCTATAAATTTCCTTGAAACAGATGTGAAAATTCACTCATCTGCTTGTCTAGTTCAAGCAGCTGCAAATTATTTCATGGATTACACTTGAATGAAAGTCCTGGGATTATTTTATCTAGGCAGCTGTTATTTCCTTAAATTAAATCAAAACACTTTTTTTATTTGATTAATTCTTGGTTATTTGCTATTGTGTGAAGATAAAAAGTTCCCATGTCTTTGGTCATAAATTTGTTGATTTTCCTCAATAGTGTTCCGGCAACTGAGAAGATGCAACACAATTTTAAAGGCTACCTTTAAAAATAAATTACTGCTTTGGGCTTCCTATTATGAAAAAGAAAAAATGTAGTACTTTCTTATTTATAAGTTCTTAAATATAGTATTCATATAATGCACACATTCTACTTGTAAAAATAGTTAGATGCAAGTGTCACTGCTCAACTTTAACTACTGGGATGATAACTGTACCAGGTTTTCTCAGCCAGATGGTCGATAGCTCCATTCCAAACTCCTTCACTAGATCCAGGCGTGTCCCTCTGAGTGTCTACCAGATATCTATATGGATATATTGAAGGTAGTTCTATCTCAGCATGTATGAAACCAAAAGCAATATCTCTTCCTGTATTCCCTAAAAGTGGTAAGATGGAGAAACCTGTTTAGATGTCACGTTCAGTTGTTCAGTACATCCTACTGAATCTTCCTCTGAAATTACCTTTTAATACATTTCCTTCTCTTCTTACTTCTCGTCCCTGCTTCCTGCCGTATCTCCCTTTTCTAGTTTTTACAATTTTTCCAATGGCTATAAGTGGAACAAATGTATCCTTCAAAAACTAATATTCCAAAAGTCAATCCTATGTAAAGATCAGTTTATCAGATAATCAATTAATTAATTATCAAATTATACAAAATCTTATGGTCAATAAATATCAGTGAATGCCTACTCTGTGTTAGACATACTTCTAAGAAACTGAGATTATAATAATAAATGAGAAAAATCAAGTTTCCATTCTAATGTGTCAAAAAAGAAAAAGATATTTTAAAATAAACATAATAGGTGTGTGTATATATGTTTCTGTATGCAAATCTGAGTTTACGTTTGTGTGTGTGTGTGTGTGTGTGTGTGTGTGTGTGTGTGTGTATGTGTATGAAGTGAAGTAATGATAAGGGCTTTAGAAAAAAATAAAGCCAGATAAGAGTATAGCAAATAATTTAAAAATATTCTTTTCAATAAAATCAATGAACATGATTGCATTTACCTCATGAATATTACTCTTAAATATAGTCTATGAATATATTCTTCCTTGTATCAATTTAAAGAATATTTAGTATAAAGCAACAGAATATAGGAGAGTTTACTTTAAAATATAATTTGTATTAATATTTTCATGAGATATATATTCTAAAATAGCACAGTCCAATAGAAAATTAATGAGTTACAAATTGAAATATAATTGAAACAATGTAGTAATTTAAAATTTTCTAGTACTCACTAGAAAAGAAAAAAAAACAAGTAAAATTAATTTTAATAGCACATTTTATTCAACCTGGTATAGCCATAATATTATCATTTCAACATGTAATCAATAGAAAAGTTATAAATTATATATTTAGCATTATTTTCTTTGTACTATTTCATTGAAATTCTGTGTATATTTAACTTTTGCAGCATAACTCAATTCAGACTAGCCACATTTCAAGGACACAATGATAACATGTAGCTAGTGACTCATTAATTGAACAGTATAGTTCTATGGTATATTGAATATATCCAATATATTCACTATATAAAATATATCCATGATATTTAGTTGAATATATAATTGTACAGTCTTAAGAATATCTTAATAAGAAATGCACTTATAGTTATGAGTAATATATTCATTAACTCATTCACTGAATATTTTAGTTGAATATATTTATTTCATTAAGGAATATTTTATAGTGGTTATATTATTGATAATACTATGTTCCAGGAAAGTCCTAAAATTGTTTTTTATAAATTTAGCAAATTATTTATTTAATTGGTTTTTAATAAATATACTTACAATTATCTTTCATACTATGTTTTTTCAGACAGGGTCTCACTCTGTCTCCCAGGCTGGATTGCAGTGGCAAAATCAGAGCTTGCTGCAGCCTCAACCTCCTGGGCTCAAGTGATCCTCCCACCTCAGCCTCCTGAGTAGCTGGGACCACAAGCAGGCCCCAACCTGCCCAGCTATTTTTTTTTAAGACAGGGCCCCAGCCAGGGTCAGTGGGTCATGCCTGTAATCCCAGCACTTTGAGAGGCCAAAGCAGGTGGATCACTTGAGGTCAGGAGTTCGAGACCAACCTGGTCAACATGGTGAAACCTTGTCTCTACTAAAAATACAAAAATTAGCTAGGCATAGTGGCATGCACCTGTAGTCCCATCTACTCTGGAGGCTGAGTCAGGAGAATCACTTCAACCTGGGAGGCAGAGGTTGCAGTGGGCCGAGATTGTGCTACTGCACTCCAGACTGAGCAACAGAGCAAGACTCTGTCACAAAAATAAAAATAAATGAATAAGTAAATAAAGACAAGGCCCTGCTATGTTGCCCTGCTATGTTGCCCAGGCTTGTCTCAAACTTCTGGGTTCAAGTGATCCTCCCACCTTGACCTCCATCCAAAAGTGTTGGGATTACAGATGTGAGCCACTGTGCCCAGCCAGTTATCTTTCTCAAACACAGAATTGATATCTTCCTTCATGATTATTATAATAATATAATTATTATAATTATTGATAATCTTTTATCATCTAAGGCTAAACTCTGTTTTAATATTACATTCTACTATCTCTATACATCTCAGGTTACAGTCATATTAGCTGCATAACATTCCAGAAAGTACTATTGATATGGTTTGGCTCTGTGTCCCCACCCAAATCTCATCTTGAATTGTAATCCTCATGTGTTGAGGGAAGGACCTGGTGGGATGTGATTGGATTATGGGGGTGGTTTCTCCATGCTGTTCTCCTGATAGTGAGGGAGCTCTCTTGAGATCTGATTGTTTAAAGGTGTTTGACAGTTCCCTTCTTGCTTTCTCTGTCTCCTACAACTATGTAAGGTTCTTGCTTCCCCTTCACCTTCTGCCATGAGTATAAATTTCTTGAGACCTCCTCAGCTATGTGAAACTGTGAGTCAATTAGGTCTCTTTCCATTATAAATTACCTACTCTCAGGTTGGTTTTTATACAATGTGAAAAAGGACTCATACAGAAAATTGGTACCAGAAGTAGGGTACTGCCTTAAGATACCTAAAAATGTGGAAGCAACTTTAGAACTGGGTAATAGCAGAGGTTGAAACAGTTTGGAGGACTCAGAAGAAGACTGGAAGATGTGGAAAAGTTTTGAACTTCCTAGAGACTTGTTGATAGTTTTGACCAAAATTCTGATAGTGATATGGACAACGAAGTCCAGGTTGAGGTGGCCTCAGATGGATATGAGAAACTTTTTGGGAACTGGAGCAGAAGTCACTCTTCTTATGCCTTGGGGAAGAGACTGGTGGCATTTTGCCCCTGCCCTAGAGATCTGGGGAAATTTGAACTTGCAAAAGATGTTTTAGGGTATCTGGTAGAAGAAATTGCTAAGCAGCAAAGCATTCAAGAGGTGATCTGGCTTTTGATAAAAGTATATGCCTATATTTGTTTACAGAGAAAAGATCAGAAATTGGAACTTACATTTAAAAGGGAAGCAAAGTGCAAATGTTTAAAAAATTTGTAGCTTGACCATGCAGTAAAAAAGAAAAACTCATTCTCTGGGAATAAATTCAAGCTGGCTGCAGATATTTGCATAAATAACGAGGAGCCCAATGCTAATAGCAAAGACAATGAGGAAAATATCTCCAGGGCATGTCTGAGATCTTCACAGCAGCCCCTTCCATCACAGGCCTGTCAGGCTAGGAGGGAAAAATGGTTTTGTGGGTCAGGCCCAGGGTCCTACTGCCTTTTCAGCCTTGGGACATGGTGCCCTGCACCCAGCCACTCCAGCTCCAGCCACAGGTAAAAGACGCCAAGTTACAGCTCAGACCATGGCTTAAGAGGGTGCAGTCCCCAAGCCTTGGCAGCTTCCATGTGGTGTTGGGCCTGCTCCTGTGCAAAAGACAAGAGTTTAGCTTTGGGAGCCCCTGCCTAGATTTCAGAGAATGTATGGAGATACCTGAATGTCTGCAGCAAGGGTGGAGCCCTCAAGGAGAACCTCTACTAAAGCAGTGCGGGTATTGGCTATTGCCACACAGAAATTAGAAAACTCTAGGAAATTGCTTCAGATTTCATACATCCCTTGTAATATTCATAGAAGTATAGAGATTTTAAAAAATAACCAACAACCTTGTACATATAAAATCCACCCAACTGGAACTGCTGCTAGAGGAAAATAAATGGTTCTACCTCTCTTCTACCTGTTAAATCTTCTAGTGACTGTAGCTCCTTGACAAATCCTAAACCTTATGTGGAGAACTAGATAGTAAAAGAGTGTAAGCAATGCAATTCTTAGTTTTCTAGCCTCTGCAATACTGGGGAGTGTGGAAGCTAGTAAGAATAGGGCCAACTGCCAAAAGACAATAGCTGGCATTTCCCCCCAAACTCAGTTGCTTTCCTATGTATTTCTTATAACACTTAAAATATTTATTTTTCTTCTGGGATGGGGTTGATCACATAATTTTATAGTTACCTATTTTTTTTAACCTTCTCCTACTTACTGAACAGTTCAATTTCAAAGAATCAAAATTGGGCAAGTATATTTTTTAAAATTCATATCAGTTGATTTTTATCCTTCTTTACCATTGTTATCTTAAGAATTACAAATTTCTTTGTTGTGAAAACTATTTCTAATTGCTTCTAAGAAATTTCTAGTTGGCCAAAATTTCTTCTTAACAGACTAAATTTGTATCTACTTGCAACCAAAGATGGTATATCTGGCATATCTATAGTATTGGGCTGGATATTGTAGAGAATATTTTGGATAATGTTTTAGGAAAAAAGCCCCCAAATAGGAAGGAAGAAAGGAAGAAAGAGTGGAAATGAGAGGAAGAAAGAAAAAAGAAGAAAGCAAAGACAGAAAAGTTCTGATACTATAGGAGAGGCATTACTTTACCTCTTCCCTTGTAGTTCTTTTTTTTTTTTTTTTTTGGTTTCTAGCTGAGTCTGAGAATTAAATTAACACAATAGAAATTAACAGAAGAAAATTATACAAATTTAATACTCAATACAGTTTTACATGGCATAGGAAATGAGCCTGAGAATTAAACTGACCAATAGAAATTAACAGAAGAAAATTCTACAGATGGATTTAATACTTAATACAGTTTTACATGGCCTGGGAGCCCTCAAAAGGAAATGATGATCCAAAAAAACAGAGTCAATCATTTATATACTGAATCAGACAAAGAATAGAAAACGTGAAGAATCTAGTAAATAATATGGGAAGGCTTACAGGATGAGATATTTTAAAAGATCTGTAGAGAATTCTCTGTCTCAATGTTTTTGCCCTTGACGATAAGAATGTTACTTTTCTTGTAGTAGAAGGTAAGCATCTTTCACATGGGAATTTCATTTTTTGTGTTTTTAAGAAATAGAATGAAGGTCAGAGTAATTTTCTTGATCTGCTGTGTTTCAAATGCCTTTAACTCAAAATAGTCAACATGTCAGAATGGCGTATTTTTACCTCCTTCAATACCATTGACATTCAAAGATTCTCAGTTTTCTACATCTAGAATATGTTCTTAGTATTTCCTCCCTTGACTTATGCAGTATTAAAAAGTCTTTGGACAGAATCTTACTTAAATTATGTAATTTGTTTTTCTCCCTTTCTATTTTCATAAATGCTCCAAAATTTGTTAAGTTTAGGCATTTTTTTTGTTTTTGTTTTTGTTTTCTCTTAGTTACTTAATCCTAGACACCTACTTCCTTAAATAACATTGTTAAGGAAATGGAGCTAGTGAGACCTAGATTTGTATTTTATTTTTGTTCATTGTAAATTAGACATAGATTTTAAATATTCTCCCATGACTAAACAAATTTTTTTATGGTTCTGTCACCCTTTAGAGCTTGGGAAATAGTAGTAATTAGGAGTATTTAACCTTCTTTAAAATAATGAATATTTGTAAAGAAAGAAAACATGAGTAGATATTTTTTCAGAGTGAGGCCTCTCCTAAGACTACAGGAGCCAATTTCACTGCCATCACCACAGTCACATCTGACACTCCAAGAACCATAGCAGTTGTTGAAGCAGTTTCAGCTTACAGCACTCTGAAGTCTCCAGCGAACTAGCAAATGAATTCCAGAAGGCTTCTGACTCTAGGGTTCTCTGTTCTTTCACACTGTGACAGTTATTCTGAACTGGAAAAAATAGGTGTTATCCAGAAGGGGTGTGAGGAGCTGCTAGAAAATCTTCAAAAAAGTCTCATTAAATACATTCAAATTTGCACATGAAAGGAGAGTTCTGGCAGGGAATTTTTACTGTTCATCAAAGAGCAGTCACAAAATCCATGTCTTATTATCTTCTCTACATATGTCAAACAATCTATAAATGCTTAGATAATTGTCATGAACCTCCATATCATCATTCTGTATCTTATTAGTAGAAAAATGGTACAGAAGCAAATAGATAGTTGATGGTTTTGGCCTTTGAACACATCCTCAAAGGTAATGAGGGGCCAGCATGTCTGGGCTCCCTAACCGAGAAGGAACCACATAATTTCTTCATATCAGTATGAATGACATTAATAAGTCGTTGTGGTGTGCTTTGTGGCGCCAGGATAAAAATCGAGAAAGCAACTTTTAGTTCTAATCCATAAGAAAATGGCCCCCAAAAGGTGATTGCTTCATTTAAACAAACACTCTTCTTTTACATAATCAATGTCTTCTTTTTAACAGATGTACCTTAAATCATAGAATTATAATGAGAATGTATGGGAAGCTTAGATTTGGATTAAACTATTTAGTACAATGCTTCTACAAAACCCCAGTTTGCCCACTATAAACAATTATTCAGCCTCTGCTTATAACATTTGCAGGAACAGGGCAATCACATCTCCTACAGAGCACTGTACAGTATGCCTTTGAGCAACTATAAATGTGAGAAGACTGTTATACTGATGAGAAACACACTCTCCTCTTATACCCATTCCTTCACTGAAGGCACAGGTGGAACTCTAATATCTCTTCTCTATGACAAACCTTTAGATATTTGAAGGTTGCCATTGTGGAAATAAATAAAGACTACACAAATGAGAATAAGCAGAGCACATTTATCTATTTATTCAGAGCTTGCTGTAGCATGGGAGTCAGCCACTATCACTCGCATTTACCAGAGACCCAAAGGGATACAGGGGAGTAGGAATATTTAAAAATTATTTAAAAATAATTTTTAAAGGGATGGCTTTGAATATGTTCTGATTGGAAGTTGTTGACATGGGACAGCTGAAGAAGGGCT
Organism: Cheracebus regulus; assembly: GCA_963574635.1. Taxonomy (NCBI): domain Eukaryota; kingdom Metazoa; phylum Chordata; class Mammalia; order Primates; family Pitheciidae; genus Cheracebus; species Cheracebus regulus. The sequence continues at coordinate 42,473 of CAUYQU010102638.1, read as the reverse complement.
TACTAGAAACACACCATCTGTGCAATTGTTTTTGGGAGCACGTTTGGCTTTCTCCAGTTGGTTCTGAGTTGGAAGTAGCGTTAAAACAAGGGAAACTGATCTTTATTGACCAAGTCCTGAATGTTTTGAGCCAAATGCTGCAGAAGTTGTGGGTCAATACTCTAATGTTGCCTATGATCTACCTATCGTCTGTATGTATATTCAATCTCCTATCTTTTGGTCGCTCTCTTTTTTGGTCAGAAGGTAAGGTGAGAGATCCAGATCTTCACTGCCTGATGGTTGTTCACTTGTACTCTTAATCATATCACAAGGTCTTATTTTGTTGCTGTTGTTGTTGCATCATCATTGTGGTCATCTGATGAGAGTGGCTATACACAAGCTTTTAAGACTTTATATGGAATTTGAGGTACCAGCATCATGAAAACTATAATAACAACAAAAACAGTTTAAGTCAATTTAATATTGACCTGGTTTTTCAGAACCAGTGGGGTTATTGACTTGGTTCTTCAGAACCAAGAACTTGAACTGTCCAACCCAAGGTAAAAGAACAAATCTCACAGTCCACAAGGACCAAACTTAGAGAACCAAGCAGCCTTTTGTCAAGCTGACACATAGACTTTTCTACCTTACCTGTTTCACTGATCCAAGTATAGCAAGAAGTATCAGCAATGCTACAGGTACCGCCGTGACTAGTGAAAAAAAAAATCCAAAACAATGTGATTGCTCAACTGTCTTGCCAACAGTTGAGGTGGATCTGTATTCCATCTAGGGTAGAGGTAGTATCAGTTACAGTTTCTGCCAGCATTAGTGATACATGTCTTATAGGCTTTTCTGCATGATTCCTATTGCTGGAAACTGCCTTGGTTGTTTGTATAAACAACGAGTCAATAACACCTCCAAGAAGAGTGCCTGAATAATAAAGGGTGACCTCATTTAGGAGCTTGTATTAGAGTGAAAATTTCCAGGCTTGATGATCTTTAGAATTAGGGTGTCTGTGTACCGGTAAGATTTGTAGTGCTGTTTTTAAAGTGCACGAAGTATGTGTGCATGAAGCAAGCAGGACTAGCTATCTAGCCGCAAGGAAAGTAGTATCTGATTAGGGACACACAGGGATCCAGAAAAAAGAAATTGTTCATGACCTGAGGTTGGAATCAAGGCTGTTCATTAGTTGGGATACATATGTGAATCTCATAGTCTCTTCCAGATGATAAGTAATTGCCTCATCTTTTTATGAAGTTTGTTGAATCTGAATTTAGAATTACAGAATCTAATTAATAGATTAATAGGGAATCTTTTTTGTGAGAAAGGGAAACTAGTAAAGTCACAGGTTGATTTATCCATGTTAGTTCAAGTGGAAATACCATTGGCTTTAATTCCTTGTGGTCTCATTTGATGAGACTGAAATTTTCCAAGGGTTCTTGATGATGGTAGTCTGGTGAGGGATCTCATATCTAGCAATCAGTGAGCTTGAAGGTTACTATTTAGGATAATACAAGATTAGTGTTAGAAAATGATTATGCTCTAATCTGAAATTTTAATAAGAATAAAATAAAAGAGAAAAAGGGTCATTGTGGGTGGGTGACTATCAGTGGTCTTTAGAAAATGAGAAGAATGATTGTCATTAAGTAGATAAAAAACAAAGTAGAAATTACACCAGAGATCTTGTTCCAATATCATGGGCAGAAGCTGTCTACTCTCTGAGGTCGTTATCTCCCTCTGAAGATCTCAAGTCAGCTGTCTCCTCTGAAGATTTAAGATTGTAACCAGTTTATCTGTACCATGATGAGTCATTTCATGGAGAAATTTAACTAGTATTCATTTGAAGCCATCTGGTGCCACCAAAAATGCCAGAGATTATCTGAGTAAAGCTAGAACTATATTTTTATTTTTCAGAATCAGGGGCTAAATGTTGATATTTTATAATTGTGTCTTAGAATGACTCCAGATATTTATTCTTTAAAATTGTAGGTAGGTTCATAACCTTGATTAAGGCTGCTTCTTTGGCAAAATAATATGTTAGAACATTTCTTTTACTTTCTATATTATTTATATTATCATTAGCTTTAATCTTTATAATAACTACCTCTGGATGGAGTGTATCTAAAAGTGTTTTAAACATCTTCTCAATGTTTGAAGGAGGTTCTAGCAGAGAGGAAACCCTTTGTTTCCAAAGCATCCCAAAGTCATGTATTTTTTTTAATTGTACCTGTATATATATTTACTCTGAGGTCTTTGTCCAGTTAACAAACTCAGGTAAGTACAATCTCTCTGCCATCTGGACTGATTTTACCTCTGATAGAGAACTATATTTCGTAGGCACATAAATTAGTGGTAGAATACCCTGCTTGATAATCTGTAGTTTCAAGTTTTGAAATATGATCCAGCAACAAATAAGATTGAGTCAGGGTTTTCAATGGCAGTCTTTAAAAATATTGAAGTTCAGAAAGTTTCCTAACCGAGGTAAGAAAATCATGAGTTCACTTCTTCTGATAGGGGCAGGAGAGTGGCAAAAATAGGGTGTTCTAGTGGTGAACAGTAATGTGAGAGGGAGCGTATAACCGACTCTCATGAGTGTTTAACACTGGCTGAAAAGTGCTATGTTTTCAGAGGCAGCGGTGATGTCTGTATTGCATGAGGAACCATGAGATTAAGAGGGGAGCCTGTAATTAGCTCTGCAGAAGCACCAGGTTTCGAATTGGCACCTAGGCTCTTAAACAAGGGGACTAAGCCTTGGTAACCAGGTCAAGGTGACACGTTTTGATGACTTCCATAAAGCTGGGTTAAAACCCTAAGTATTTTTCCAGTTTGCTTATGCACAAGGCTTTCACTTGGAGGTGCCTATGGAGGAAGTCTGTTGACAAGCCTTCCTCAGATTCCAAAAGGCCAGTTCATATTTAGACTGAGTTGTCACCATCTCAAGAACAATTTATTTGACACTTGTTGTTTGTAATATCTGATTAAAACATGCAATCCTCTTGATTGTTTTTTGAGGGATCTAGGATGTTTTTATGGTCTTTAGTCATCAGAAGACAGTGATTTTCCTCCTCATGTACATTATGCCTTCAATAATGAATTAGAGTCTTGGAAAAATTATGATTTATCTTTTGAAACTTTGTATCTCTTTTGTGCTAAAGCCTAGAGTAAGTAATTGGAATCCTTTTTACAAGCTTCCTTGTTCTCTGAATGAGGTAGGAGATCATCTACATATTGTATCAGAACTGAATTTCAAGGGAAAATTTAGGTATTTTCATTCTTGATTGAGGACCTGGGAAAAACAGAAGTGGGCTTCAGCAACCTTTGGGGCATGACTATTCAGGCTTACTGCTGTCCTCCCCAGGTGAAGGTAGAAAGCAAACATTGAGAGTGAAAAAGGGGAGACTTCAGTTATATTTTGATTGGAGGTTGTTGATGGGAAAGCTGAAAGCAAACTGATTAGAAGCGGAAGACTTATGCAATTGGTTTTGAAACATATTTGGTTTGGTGTGGTTTGTTCTGAGTTGAAAACAACAACAACAAAAAATAGGAAAGCTGGTAATCATTGACCAAGTTTTGACCACTTGGGGCTGATTGCTGCAGAGGCTATAGTTTGGTTTCCCCAGTGGGTATGGCGGAGGTTGTGAGTCAGTGGTCTGTGGTCATATGTGCTCTGCCCGCTCTCTGTATATTCAGTTTCTTACCATTTTGTCTCTTGTAAATCTTCACATATAATTTGTGTCCAACTATGTCTAGAAATAATTTGAAAAATAATTGATACATGAAGTTAGATTTTTGCAAAGGGGAAATAAATTGTTTTGCTTAACAAACTAATGGCAGATACCTGAAAACATGAACTTTTCTCCTCAATTCCACTAGAGTTAATTTTTTTTCTCTGTAATTGTTTGTGTTGTTACAGAGGATCTTAATGATTTAAGAATGGAGGGAGTAACAACCCTGGTACCTTCTGGGAGCAAATTTAACCAAGGCCGTCCTACTTACCCTGCTGAGCCTCAGGCCAAGGTCACACTGAACATCTGTTCAAGGTGTGCCAGGTAAAAGACATAATAGGTATAGTATGTATAAACATGATCTTGATTTTTAAAATCTAAGATTTCGATGCAAAGACTGTACTCTCCTGTGTTAAGAACGTCTTTTCCTTCCAGTGATCTTTTGTGCTAACATTGGCGAGGGAGTTAGTTATGCAGTTTATCCTGTGCCCAGTGCCACTCAGACCAACAATGAATCAAAGACTTTAGATTGTCTTCACTTCACAGCTTGAGACCATTTTATGTCTTCTGTCTCTGAATTTCATTTGCTGTCCACCATTCTGTTCTCTTTCAAAGAAAATTTAAGGGCTCTGAACATTCAAAGCCACTTTTAAAGCACCTGCATAGCGGAAGAGTTTGGCCAGGTACAGTTTAAGATCTGATATTATTGACCTCTTAACTTGCCCCTCATCCTGTTCAACTCCTGGAAAGAATTTAATCAGCTTGACGCTTTTCAGTTTTGGCAGCTGGAAGCAATCTTTGGGTATACTGTATGTGGCCAAAGAAGTAGCTTGTAGTTACTGCCAAGTCGGCTCCCAGTGCTGGTCTAGCAGAAACTCACCAAATAGCTAGAATTCATTCTTTTGTAGGAACTAAATCTCATTTGCAAAGACGCTTTTAAGCCTGTTTAAATGATAAAACAAGCTTTCCAACCCTTATGTAAATGGTCCAGATTAGCAAGAACAGTGTACTGGCTGGCTAATTTTATCTCCTTTTCTTTATGTCTAGCTGTTCTATTGTGCTGTTTGAGAGGAGATTAGCTGCTTGGATGTAGGGAGGGAGGAAAGTGTAGGAAAATCAAATCAGATTTTTGTAGCTCTTTCTCTTTTGCTTTACTCCTTTGGAAGTTTTATTTTAATTTTCACAGGCTTAGAAAAATGGAAAGAACAGCTGTTAGAAAATCAGGGGATGTTATTTGAGGCCATTAAGAGAAATGGCGTAACATAGCGAAAACAGCAATGGAAACATTGCTTCAGACAAGGAATATTTGGTGGATTGACTTTTTGAGTAGGACTGTGAAGAAAACTTCTTATATGTATGTGATAATATTTAAGCATTCTGAGTGGACACAGTCATCTGTGGAAGAGTTATTTGACACTTTGTTTTAAATTTTGTAGTATAGTTATACGTTTACATTTTGACTGGAGTGGGGTTGATGCTTGATTTTTCATGTCGTTTGTAGAAGACTGGGATATGAGGTGGTGGTTTTTTCAAAAGCGAAAGTTTATAAAAACTGTTTTTCTAATCTATCGAGGATTTGAACTGCAAAAGAACCAAACTTATCACTATCGTAACCCTAAATTATCATTCAGCTTCTCAATGATAGACTATAAATCACAAACAACCTGCATTGAAAGTCAGAACATAAAAGAATTTTTCAACAAATATTCAACTGAATAATAATTGGTGGCATGTATTACATTCTTGCTATAAACTACACACTATTCTAAACACACTAAATGTGTAAACTGATTTATGCATTTAATTTGCAGATAATCCTCAGAATTAATTATTACTATTCCCATATTATAGATACGAAAATGGATATAGATATTCAAATGTATTGATTGAATAATGTGTCCAGAGTAATACAACTAATAGGTGGAAAAACACAGTTTGAAACTCAGGCAGCATAGATTGACAGCCTGCCTACTAGTCATTCTGCTTTATTGGTAAGCATCAAGCTATTGTCTGAAGATGAAGATGGAGGCCTAAAATAGATAACAACAATGATATATAAAGAGATTTAGGTGTTTGAAATGATGAAAGTTCATGACTGTTTCAATGGAGAATAAGGCGTTGTACTTTCAAAAGCAAAGAAAAAATATATTGATTCAGATAAATGTGGTAAACATAGGGAAGATTCTAGACTATTGATTTTAGAGCAGCTACTATAGCTAGAATTTAAAGAAAAAAACAAGTATCGGTTGTAAAGAACTATGAAGAATCTGAGATTTTTATTGCCTTTGTAACTTTATATGTTAGTCTACCACTGTTTTATGCATACTAGGAAATGTCATGAAACTCCTGGGTCAGAGACCAGGGACTTGACTTTACAGCCATAATAATAACCAGTGTATTAGCATCTTCGCTGGTTTCCTGAGCCACAGTTCTCACAGAGTAACACAAATAGTGCAAAAAAAGGTTATATTACATAAAAGGAACTTGAGCTTAGAAAATGTGACTATTCTATAATAGACCGTTAGCATTCCTGTGTGTTACTCCAAGAAGGGCCTCCATATGTATCCTCCAAGGCTGTGTGCTAGATCGGCAGTCCTCAACCACTGTGGCACCAGGGACTGGTTTCATGGAAGATGATATTTCCATGGGTGGCTGATAGGGTGGATTTTGAGATACAACTGTTCCACTCCAGCTCGTCAGGCATTAGTTTCTCGTAAGGAGCATGCAACCTGGATCCCTTCATGCATGGTTCATAATAGGGTTCACGCTCCTGTGAGAATCTATGGCTGATTTGACAGGAGGTAGAGCTCAGGTGGTAATGCTCCCCTGCCTGCCACTAACCTCCTACTGTGCCAGGAGGTTCCTAACAGGCCACAGACCAGTTCCAGTTCATGGCCTGGGGGTTGGGGACCCCATGCTATACAAATATGCTTGAACAGATGACCTGAAAAAAAGGCTGTTAATGTCTTTAAATATGAGAGACACATAGAGAACTCTCTCACGGTGCTACTTTGAGTAGATTACTTTTGTAATACATTAATGTGATCATCAAAGCTTTCCATCATCAATTCTCCAACAGCAATCCATGTCACTGCCCTACCTCTCTTTTTGCAAGTAAGGCATTTAAAATGGCAAGAATTATACTTTCTAAGCAGGGCTGAGCAATTATCAGAGGCACAAGTCATAAACTGAAGCATGGTGGAGAATGTCTGGTTGTATCAAGTGTCCACATAATATTTTGAAATATCACTTGATTCGTGTCTTAGTCTTTTTGGGATGCTATAAAATACCATACAGAAATACCATAAACTGTGTCTTATAGATGACAAGTATTTATGTCTCCCAGTTCTGGAGACTGAGAAGTCCAAGATCAAGGTGCTGGCTGACTCGGTGTCTGGGGAGGACCTGCTTCCTCATAGATGGCTGTCTTCTCATGGTGTCCTCACATGGCGGCAGGGTGAGCTAGCTTTCTGGAGTCTCTTTTATAAGGGCACTAATTCCATTCATGAGGGTTCCACCCTTGTGACCTGATCACCTGCCAAAGTCCCCACCTCCTTATACTACTACACAGGGGGTTACATTTCAACATGTGAATTTAGGAGGGAACACAAACTTTCAAGCCATACCAGTTAGTCACCAATTTCACATTTAAAAAAAAGGATATCTATCTTCTCTTAAAAATTAGTACATCTGATAACCTGGGTCTGTATTCTGGAAGGATTTCACAGTAGTATCTTCCTCTTGCTCTAGACCTGGAGGCCAGCAGTCATGCTCCAGTGTACTTTAGTCTGTCTGGTTAGAGTCATTCATTTACACTATCTGTCTGAAGTCTAGAGGCCTTTGTTTGTAACCTCTGAATTGTAGGAACATCATGTAAAGGAGTAAAGACTCTCCCTTTACCTTCTAAGCATTTGACAAGTGAATCTATGAAATAAACTTGCAACAGGCAGGTTAACAGGAGAAAAGGGCTACAGATTTATTATGAGCTATGCGGCATCACAGGAAAGAAAAGTGAATACCTAAAGACTGAGTGAGATTTAGGAGCTATATACCCTCTTCATAGGGCAGAGGGTATGGGGAATGTAGGCAACTTAGAGGAGAGGAAATGATTTTGGGGGAAAGAAGAAGAGGTCTTTGGGATAATTGATGATAGTTTGTGAGAAAGTTTATCTGGGCATGTTTTCAACTCCTAGTCTCCCTCTCATGTGATAAAAGTTCATCTTCCTTGGTTAATGAAGCTTCCAGGGAGGTGATTGATGGTAATGATGAAGTTCCTTTTGGAGAATCTGTCTTGAGGCAGATGAGAGAAGTTCAGCATTTCCTAAATGCCTTCAGCTTGGAGTAATCAATATACCAAAGCAGCATATTTTGGGGTGACATGTTCCATAGTCCTTCAGGTAGAACTTCAAGGAGAAGCAATGAATCAGGTCTGGAAGAATTCAGGAGAAGGAGGCTCTAGGCCAGTGGGAGAAGGATCTGCTGCCAGAAGATACAGACTCCTGTCTGTACAGGGTACCAGTGTCTCAGAGTGTCAGGTTATAGGCAGGAGTTTAAGGCAAGCAGCCTGCAGTCTTTAGAGACAGGTAATCCCTTAGAATGCAGACAGAGTGAGCCAGTCAGAAATTCAGTGCTGTAGATCAGACCAACATGGAGAAAAATGACTGCTTCATTTAGAGAACGGTGCCCATCCCCATTGCTCTCTTTGTGGGCCCCTGTATTTTATGGGGAAAAGACAGATGAGAGGAGAATTCAGAATTCATAGAGCAAAACCAGACATCGGATTTCAGCCTTTGAATCAGGATTTAATTCCAAATATTGAGGGATTGGAGACAGTGCGGTGCAGATGAGTAAGAAAGTTTAGGATAATTATTGTTAAATTATATCACTTTACTTACCAATGCCTTTCAAGAGTTTACACAAAGGTAGACTAGAAAGACAATCTGCTTTGCAGTGTGATAAAAGGGATCTGACATCCACACTCTAAACTACCTGGTATGCCATTTTAGGGAAAGTTCAGAAAATCTCTTTGTTTAGCTGTGAAACGGAGTTCATATAGCCTTGGAGATAATTCCCAAGGGTGACCGAGAAGGCTGGATGGGATAATTAATGTGTAAGTACTTGAGTAGTTTAAAATGCTTTGAGTTATTTCATCATCTTTTTGAGAACCTCACATTAAATTACTAAGATATTGAGGAAAAAGGAGGCTCATTTTCCTGACGTTGAGTCTTTTCTCTTTGCCTAAGACTTCTGACTGGTCAGGGGAGAAATCTCTGGTCCATCTTTCAGGATTTCTGTGTTCTATGAAACAGTGTAAAGTGGCAATGTTTTTGTTTGTTGTTGTTGTTTCTTAGAGTTTCAAGGTCAAGAAATCATTTTCTCACAGAACTAGGGAGGTAAAATGTAATAAATGAGCTTAATGGTTATGTTGTGATCTTGAAATAATACTATAATACTAAGATACTATCAACCATCTTGATATAGAATCAATAAGACTCAAGTAATGTTGACAGTTTCTGCAAAGAGCCCATCGATGACCAAGTTAATGTAAAAAGTGGAGTCCACTCTTCAGATTTTCATTTTCCTTAATCTTTTTTTCAAATGTTCCACTGCTTGTAAACTGCTCATAGGGTTTCAGAGGATCAGATCATGCTAACCCAAATATGGTACTTTGTCATGTTGGGTACTTTGAACTGAAGGAGACTGGAAGGACCTCAGAAGCAAGGTCTCTCTGACCTTCTCTTCTCTGCCTGTCTTCTGCCACATTTTCTGCCTGAAGCAAGACATAGAAACCATAATTCCTCTTCCTGGGTCTTTGGGCCTTTATTCCGGGAGGCTCCTGTGTCACATAAAACTGTGGTTAAATACATTTGTTATGTTTTTCTTTTGTTACCTTGTCTTTTGCTATAGGAGGGTCATCTGTGACCCTTATGATGGATGAGGAAAGGTATCACATCTGTCTACCCCTACTGTCACAGTGTCTGAAAGTGAGTTTGCGTACAGTATATCCAGAGCCTTATTGCTCTTATCAAGCAATAAGAGCAACAATTTTAAGTTAAATTAATTTTAAACATAATTTAATTTAAAAAATTTAATTTGATTTTTAAAATTTTTACAATAAATAATAATTGTATATATTGTGTATTTATAGGGTACAATATGCTTTGTTATATTTTTATTTTATGGAATGATTAAATCAAACTAGTGAATAAATCCATCACTAATCATACTTATTTTTTTGTGGTAAAAACAGTTAAAATCTACTTTTTTAGTAATTGAAATATACAATGCATTATTATTTATTATAGTCACCATTTTGTGCAGTAGATCACTGAAACATATGTATTCCTTCCATCTAACTAAAATTCTGTACAATTTGACCAACATATTCCCATTCTTCATTAGTCCTCTTCCCCCAAGCCTCTGCTAACTAACATTCCATTCTTTACTTCGATTGGTTTGACTTTCTTTAGATTTCAAATATAGGTGAGATTGTGCACTATTGTGTTTCTGTGCCTGACTTATTTAATTCAGCATAATGTCTTCCAGGTTCATCTGTATTGTTGCAAATAATAAAATTTTCTTCTTTTTAAAGGCTGAGTAGTATTTCATTATGTATATATACCACATTTTGTTTATACATTGATTCAATGATGGATACCTGCAGTGGTTCCATAACTTAGCTACTGTGAATAATGCTGCAATTAACTTAGGAATGCAGATATCACTGTGGCATGCTGATTTTAATTCTAAAGCTTCTGCACAGCAAAGGGAACACGGAATACAGCCAATCCACAGACTGAGAGAAAATATTTTTAAACCATACTCTGATAAGGGGCTAATATCCAAAATATATAAGGAACTCAAACAACTTAATAACTAGAAAACAAAGAACCCAGTTTAATAATGGGCAAAGGAGTGAAATCAACATTTCTCAGAAAAAGACATACAAATGGCCAACAGATAACCTGAAAAATGCTAATCATCACTAATCATCAGGGAAATTTAAAACCACAAAGCAGTATTGCCTCACACCTGTTGAAATGGCTGTTATCAAAAAGATAAAAGAGGAAAGATAACAAGTATCAGTGAGTGTATAGAGAAATGGAAACAATTGTGCACTGTTGGTGGAAAAATAAATTAATACAGCCATTATTGAAAAGTGTGGAGTTTCTGCAGGAAAGTCAAGAAAGAATTACTATATGTTCTGGCAATCCCACTTCTGGGTATATATTTAAAGGAATTGAAATCACTATGCCAAAGAAATATCTGAAAAGAATTTTTCTCATTCAGGACCTGATTGGAAGATGTGATTAGTAACAGGACTGACACATTGTACTGGCTATGACTGAGGGATTTGAGAGATACAAAACTAGTGGAGGAACTTCTAATTTCCAGGCATCAGGGAAAGAGAAATTCTGGCTACATTAAACAGGTCTATAGAGTGTTCTGTGCCAAAAAGCAATTAAAGGAACAAGAATGTAAAACAAGTTTTGTTTATTAGCATAGTTATAAGAAATAAAGAAAAATAGATTTTTAAAAATAAATATTTTACATGAGGTTAAAAAGTGCAAAATAGCTTGTGTTTTTCAGTTAGAAATTATCCTGTTACTTTCATATTGCTTGACAGCCTTAGTCTGGTGTGAACATTGCTGCAATTTGTGTAATTTAAACAGAGAAATGACATTGTTTGACAAGTGAGAAAGCACATGGGTAATAGATAACTCACCATCAAAATATATAAAGAATCGAATTCAGAGCATCTTATTTTCCCCCTTAGATCATGAGTGAAATAAGCCTCTATAAAACAACAACTTTGAGTAAATAGAGCATTGGCTATGTAGGATATAATAGTGGTTCTTATAAGTGGTGAGTTTATTTGTTATAAGGTAGAGTTTAAAAAATCAATGAGTGTCCTGTCTGGAATTACAGAAGATTCCACAAATACAGTTACATATCCTCGAATGATATGGGCAAAACAAGTTGCATTTCTTGCCTGAGAGTCATAGTACACAGTAAGTCATATCAAAAAAGTAAAGTGTTAGTAGGTCAATAAGGCAAATTATCAGTAATTATCAGCAAAACTTTCATGGCTTAAAAATATTGTAATTTGCAAAATTGTGAGCTTTGCAAATTCTCTATTTAACGTCTTGAATTTTGTTTTAATATAACAGTTAAGATACCAATAAGTAGCAGACAACTACTGATACCAAGGCACTAATGACTATTTAAATGAAGTTCATAAGCCATTTTTCTGGAAAGACCACCCACGAATTCTGTCTACCCACTGCCATTCTCAGGAGTTAAATCTTGCTTTTGTGGACTCATGCCAGGGCATTCCGGGTGGTAAGATGCTATTTGCTTTTGATGCTGCAAGTGTTTGCATTCCTTCGTGCTTAACATCAATAGAGCACAAAAAAGGGAGCTGAAAGCCATTTTAAAAGAAATTGGATTATAGAGAACATACAGTGATACTGGCTCCGAAACTACAGCATGAGAATTCCAGGAGAAATTCGTTCCTAAATAGCTTGTTGTTTTTTAACTGATTTGTTTCATGTAATTCAACCAAACATTGTTCTTCGTTTCTCCTAAATATCATGGGATTAAAATATTGAATCTAGTTATATGTGGATTTGATAAAGCATAAGTACATCACTGTTGGTGATAGAACGCTGGTAAAAAGACGAATGTCAAGTCTTAGGAATGTGAACTCATTCCAAATTGTCTAGATTATTTATTAGTGGACTTGAGAAAACCTATGTAAATGACCATACATTTGGTTTCATTTTGTTTATGTTTTTTCTTTTTTTTCTGAACTATTTTATACTTTTATATTCAGCAGCTTCCCATGGGAAGAAACGGTGAGCAAAACGGACATGAAAGAAAATGGCTAAGGATGAAAATGGATAACTGAAGTTTTTCATAAAGCTGACCTCCTAGGCCTAGAGGCGAAAGGGATTCCATTTGAGTCACGTATACAATTGTACCGGACGTTTCAGGTTTTTGGTTCCCCTGCCCAGGAATAGGGGAAGAGGCCCTGCAGGTGCAGTGGCTCGTTCCAGTAAATATCGGACCCAAAGAGTTTTGCAGAAAAGCGATTTATTAGGCAGAGAAAAGACAGAGAAACAGAGAGCAAGCGAGCTCCCACGCTGCCGTGGGAGGGGATTCCAGAAGGGAAAATCCGCACAGGTGAGGGGCCGAGGGTCTTTCAATCTGGGAGTTAGTCCCGCCCCATTGAAGTTCTTGTCCCATAAGGGTTCCTTCAAACTTCCACTGGAGTGATCGATTTTTTGACTTTGACATTGAATTGGTTGTTTGGCCCACAGTCCTCCTATAGCTTTTCACGGGCTTCCTAAACAAAAGAAGCTCACCTGGGCAGTCTACCTTCCCGATGGTGCATGCGAATGTTAGACAAAGACCTCTAAGCTTCTGGATGGGGACGTGAAAGAAGCCAGGTCAGGTATGTCTCTGGGAAGTTCTTGCCTTTGAAACCATGACCCTTGTGGACCCAGGAAGAGAAGTTAACACATTCCCTTACAATGCACCATCTACCACCATGTTTCAAGTGACAGAAACATTTAATTTGAATCCAAATGCATTTATCTAGCACTACTCTGTGTCAGATACTGTGATATGCTTTAGAAATAAAAATGAACCCTTCTGCCTTCTAGGAACTTACTTGTATTTCAGCTAGAATCAGACATGCAAACAAATAAGTGCAACTGGTAATGTCAGATGATGATCGTGCCATGGGAGGAAATAAAGCATGTTAGAATGACTAGTCATCCCAGGTGTGACTGGTTGCAATTTTATGGGGGCTGTTGCTGTGGAAAAAAGCCTCACCTTCAGAAATACTGGTATACTGCTTCCATTGTTCATTCAAGATCTGCATGAAAGAAGACATGAGAATAACAAATGTCAGCCAGAAACTGGGGGCCACATTAATTTCATTTTCTTGTGCATTTGCTTGTAAGTCAATGCAAGATTCTCCTTAACTCCTTCTAGTAGATGTTTTGTGATTTGTAGGGCAGGGAGGGCCTTGTATGCACATGTGTGTGCACTCACACACACAATCTCAAAGCCTTTCTTGTTATATGACAAACAGCTGGTGTTTCCGAGCAAGTGATATCAGGGTTGAAATCTCAGCTTGGCCACTGTACAACTTATGGAAACAAAAAAAAAAAAACTCTGTACACTTCAATATTCTATATGAACATGGGGATGATAATTTTTGCCTACGGGTTGCAGTGAAATGGAGTGGTTACCTCAGTTTTTAGCATAGAATCTACTCTGAAAAAAAAGTCTATTTCAAGAGAAAAAACTGGCCATATAAATCTCAAAATACGTCACATATACATTTAAATCTGGAGAAGTCACACTATGTACTAGAAAAAAAAATAAAAGAAATACTAAATTGAAGGTCTGTGAAACAGTCATAAGGGTTGTTCAAGTGAGTAAAATATTAAGACTAATTCTGATTGAGTTTCAACAGAATAAGCAGAGGAACTTTTGAATCGGTGTCATTTGTCTGAGGTGATACCTGAGGTCTGTTGTCCCATGGCCACAGAAAACTAGGATGCAGACACACCAGATTGAGGATCAGAGCAGATGTTTAATAGGCAAAAGAAAAGAAGAGAGGGATGCAGAGAGCTGTCTGGAGAAAATAAATGATTTGGGGGCTGCATTTTGTTAAAAGGAAAGCCTTGCTGAGGACCCCCTTTACCTTCACTCTCTGACTAAATAGTTCTTTCTAGCTCCTGTATCACCTTGATTATAGAGATGTTGATTTCCTTATCATTCCTCTTTCTGTGGATGTACAATCTACATGTTTACTCTACTACCTATTCATCCATCCATCTATTTCATAAACCCCTTTCCCAAGACTGTGATGTAAAGGAATGGATGATGTGAGAGGCAGGGAAAAGTGATCTTCCTCGTCACAGTAGCCGCCTCAAACAACAGCAAGAAAAGCCTGTTTATGAATCCTGCAGGGTTTCCAATTCATACCAGCAGAGCTGAGGATATGTTTTTGCTCCTCCATTTAATTACTCAAGACTTTGCTGTGGTCTTCATTCAGGGTAACCTCCTTTTCCAAGATTTTGGGACTTTAGAGAATATCTGTGATATGTGGAAACGAAATTTAGGAAAAGCCGAAGGCCATCCAGAGAGTAAGTATCCTAAAAGTAGGGAATGAAAACAGTGCATTGGCAACTACGAAAAAGAACAAAATCATTTTCATCCTTTGCAGCAGCATGGACGAGCTGGAGGCTATTATTCTAAGTGAAATAACTAAGAGATAGGAAATAAAATACCACATGTTCTCACTTATAAGGGAGGGCTAAACACTGGGTACACATGGACATAATGATGGAAACAATAGACAATGAGACTCCAAAAGTGGGGAGGTTGGAAGTGGGATGAAGGTTGAAAAATGATCTGTTGGGTACAATGGTCACCATTTGAATGACAAGTACACTAGAAGCCAAAACCCCACTAATATGCAATATATCTGTGTAACAAACCTGTACACGTATCCCTGAATCTAAAAATAAAATAAATTAGTATATTGTCTGGAGAAAGTCTATGCACTCAATTTGCAGGTAGGGGAAGAGTCTTAACCTTCCAGTGGGTGCTATATGGACTGACTTCCCTGCAGTATAATAGACAGAATCACACACAAAATGAGAAGTAACCATATTGGAAAATCAAGGAACCAATGAAATTGTTGTTGTTCCCCCACACCTCCTCTACTCAATACATCCTTGAGTGAGGTGGAGGACAAAGGAGAGGAAGGTGAACCAGTACTCCATTCCTTTTCATTTGTTAGTTGATTGACATTTTTCTTTGGAGAAGTAGCTATTTCAATTCTTTACTCATTTTTAATTTGGGCTATTGTCTCTTAATTGTTGAGATGTAAGAATTATTTATATATTATGTATCTAGACCCTTATCAGATACATGGTTTGCAAATATTTTCTCCCATTCGGAGGCTTTTCACTTCTTTAATTGTGTCTTTTGAAGGAAAAAGCTTTTTCATTTTGATCAAGTCTCACTTATCTGTGCTTTCTGCTGTCACTTAGGCATGTGGTGTCATATCTAAGAAACTATTGCTTGATTCAAGTTCCCAAAGATTTATTCTTATGCGATCTTCTAAGAGTTTTGTAATTTTACCACGTATATTCAATTCTGTGATCTATTTTGACTTAATTTTTGTCCATGATGTGAGACAGGGATCCATTTTCATTCTTTTGCATGATATCCAGTTGTTCTGGCACCATTTGTTGAAAAGATTCTTCCTTCTCCTTGAATTGTCTTTGTATCCCTTTTTAAAACCATGTTTACCTTAAGCTGTTTTCTAATATAATAAATTTCTGCTTATCTTGTGCCTTATGGTGCCAAACTTGAAATTAGCCATTTCTCCGAGGATCCGTGGTTTCTGTTAGCAAAAATGTACAGTAGAGAATAAAATCTGTGTATTAAGGTGTATTGTGGGAAAGGCATTGCTTTTTGGCTACTTTAGTGAAAAAGATTAGGGCAAAAATACTTTATGAAATAAATATGTATGTAAGGCATTGTTTTATATTGATGTTTCCACTCCAATTATAACATTGTGGTGTTCCCACTTAAGGTCTTGGTTCTGTAATACAAAATTCTTTCTTTACACTAAAGATCTTTATTTCTGATAAAATACAATTATTTATTTGTTTTCAAGTCAAGAAAATATGTAACAAGTAATATATAAGATATCCCATGATTCTTAGTGCAGTTAAAGGTTACTAACATTTAAAACTGGAGTAAGACTTTTGGGATAGCTTACAGAAAATTATGCAAACAATAAAACTCCTGAATTAATTTTTAAAGTCCTATGTGGTTACTTTTGTTTTTAGATTACATTGATTTCACCAGTGATTTGCAGCCAAGTTACTCATTTTAGAGTTTATAGAGTCATCCATAATACCTTACTCTGTATAGCAATATAATTTCTATACTTGTCTGGCAAATAATCGGTTCCACTGTTTCAGTTTACCTTCAATTTGAGACCAATGCTAATTTACATTTTGATATACTAAAAAGCGTCTGCTTGTAGCTACTGTGTTAATCTGTTTGCCTGCTATAAAAAACGTACTACAGACTGGTGGCTTATAAACAACGGAAATTTATTTCTCATAGCTCTAGAGGCTGGAAGGCTGAGATCAGGGTGCCAGCATGGTTCTGGTGAGGACCTTCTTCCAGGCTGCAGAATGCAAACTTCTTGTTCTGTCTTCACATGGTGGAAAGAGCTAGCTAGCTCTCTGGCCTCTTCTTGTAGAAGGTCTAATTTTGTTCATGAGGGAGCTACCCTCATGGCCTACATACCTTCCAAAGGCCCCACCTCCAAATATCATCACATTAGAGATTAGATTTCAACATAAGAATTCAGGGGGACACACACATAATGGGCTGACACATACATTTAGTCTATAATAGCTACTAATCTTCTTTTGGTGCATATTGCCAACTACTGAGAGAAGGGCCCAATTTTAAATAGAAATGATCGAAAAAATACTCTAAAATTATATATTATGGTTTTATTTCACCACCATCTGGTCCAACCACAATGTTTAATACATATTTATATGACAAGAACATATATATAATTTTGTTTGGTCCAAAACAATTCTGCTTTATGTTATTATTCATACTATTATTAATTCCTAACAATTTTGAATTAAGATACCTACATATGTTCAGTACAGATGAAATTAGTGCCCTTATACAAGAAGCGTAAGGAAGCTTGCTTATCCACCCTTCCATGTGAGGACACACAGAAGGCACTCTCTGTAAGGAACAGGCCTTCACTGGACACCATATCTGCTGCCACCTTGATTTAGACCTCCCAGCCTACAGAACTGTGAGAAATAAATTTCTGTTGTTGATAAATTACCCAGTCTAAGGTAATTTGTTATAGGCTAGCCTGAATTGACTAAGACAGTTTTCTCAGTACTTTTAAATGAAAAGCAATTGCTTCTTTTATTTTTCAGGTTCATTTTTTATCTTTTACTGCCTTCCACTCTTGTTCACTTTCTCTTTGTTACTTACTTTCCTTTTCTAGATAAAAGGGTAACAACATATCTATTGATTCATTTGTATCTAATTCAGGGCCTCAACACTACTAAATCCAGGTATGATCTTCAAAATTTATAATTTTATTGCTTTTTTGATCTACAAATACATCATTTATAATCAAATATATTGATTTACCTACATAGTATTTAATCTAATTCATTTTCAATTTTATTTGAGCATTGCATATGAAAGATTGCTATTTTTCCATGGGAATATAGAAAGGAAATACCTCGACTTTTCCATGATTTCTACATTTTAAGAAAAATAACAAGAGCAAAACAAAATATATTGAAGTACCTGAAGTTTTGCCTGAAAAATTCTTTTCACTGCTAGGTCAAAATTCACACTTTATTTTGTAAAGAAAATATAAATTCAAGTATCTTTTTTTTTTTGAGACAAAGTTTTGCTCTTGTTGCCTAGGCTCTGGAGAGCAAGGGCACAATCTTGGCTTACTGCAACCTCTGCCTCCCAGTTCAAGCGATACTTCTGCCTCAGCCTCCCAAGTAGCTGGGATTACAGGCATGTGCCACTATGCCTGGCTAATTTTGTATTTTTAGTAGAGATGTGGTTTCTCCATTTTGGTCAACCTGGTCTCGAACTCCGGACCTCAAGTGATCCACCTGCCTCGGCCTCCCAAAGTGCTGGGATTACAGGTATGAGCCCCAGCGCCCAGCCAAATTCAAGTATTTTAATGTCAATAAAGAATTTTTGAAACTAGAATAAAATTCCATTTTTGAAAGATAATAGGAAAGTGTGTCAGCTATAATACCTTTAGTGCATATCCAAAAAATTTGCATGGAAAAATCTTCCAAATATATAATTTCCAGATTGTCTGGATTTTCAAGAAGCTTTAACAAAAATCCCTAGTGTTTATTTACATTCAGTACCAATTTTGTTGCAATACATGTCATTGAAAACTAATGTTTTACATCATATTTATATAATATGGATATAGCTTTAGATGTAATTAGGTATTTACATGTTCTATAAATTAGCTTTGGATTTAATTTTAGTGCAGAAATCTAAACTCTTACAAAAATCAAATGACAGGCCCACATTCTCAGTATTACATTCGGAAATAGCTATACCAGCTACTAAAAGGTAAACCACATAATATTTTTTTTAATTAAAATAAGGCAATAAATCTTTCAGTTTTAGTATAAAATATTAATTGTTTCCCATTGTGAGTTAGAAGCATTTAATACAAAATCTTTGATTTTGTGTAAAGAAGTTCCCTGACTTAATGATAGTTCAACTTGCCATTTTTAAATTTTAGAACGGTGTGAAAGCCACACACATTCAGTAAACTGTACTTTGAATTTTTCTTCTTCTTTTTTTTTTTTTTTGTTTTGAGACAAAGTCTCATTCTGTCACCCAGGCTGGAGTGCAGTGGCATGATCTCAGCTCACTGCAACCTCCACCTCCCAGATCCAAGCGATTCTCCTGCCTCGGCCTCCTGAGTAGCTGGGATTACAGGCATGTGCCACCACGCCCAGCTAATTTTTGTATTTTTAGTAGAGACAGGGTTTCATCACCATGTTGGTCAGTCTGGCCTCAAACTCCTGACCTCGTGATCTGTCTGCCTCAGCCTCCCAGAGTGCTGGGATTACAAGTGTGAGCCACTGCACCCAGCCTAAATTTTGATTTTTTCTGTAGGCTAGAGATTTATGGTACAATGATGCCTTCTTGCAATACTGGGCAGTGGCAGCAAGTTGCAGCTCTCTGTCAGCCACACTAAGTGTTCTGAGCACATTTAAGATAGGTGAGGCTAAGCTTGTTCAAGAGGTTAGGTATATTAAATGCATTTTTGACTTATGATATTTTCCATTAATCATGGGTTAATAGGCAGATAAGTTGAGGGGCATATGTATGGGGGATGGGGGAAACCCACAACAACAGCAAGATTAAAAGCTCCTTGTATGAATTGTAAGGAGGATGGTACTAACCCTATTTCCATCTTTCTAGAATGTAGGCACTGGTAATTATGCTGAGTATCCAGCCTTAGGCCCCTAAATTTTAGGTGGAAACTGCTTTTCAGTTCCTTGACCTGTGACTATTTCTTATTAACCTAAAGTTAAATTGTCCTTTTGGAGCTTAAAAATTCTAGGAGTAAAATATTATTGGCTTGAGAAATTTTATTCAGACAGAACCATGTTGAAGGGCTTGTGCCTGGTGATTCCAGCCCAGCCACCAGGGCCCAGGTGCTGCAGGAACAGCCTGAGAAACCACTGTACTACATCTACCGCAGGTGCTAAAGATTACCTCACACTCCCAGTGCATCTGCTCTGACTGGTGGTTTCTATAAACCTACGAAGATTGACTTATTGGTGAGGGCAGCTGCAAAACTCTGAAAACAACTTAGAAAAATGTATCTGACTTGATCGTGATGGATAAGCTTTTTGATGTGCTGTTGGATTCAGTTTGCCAGTATTTTATTGAAGATCTTTGCATCAATGTTCATCATGGATATTGGCTTGAAATTTCCTTTTTTAGTTGTATCTCTGCCACGTTTTGGTATCAGGATGATGTTGGTCTCATAAAATGAGTTAGGGAGGATTCCCTGTTTTTGTATTGTTTGGAATAGTTTCAGAAGGAATGGTAACAGCTCCTCTTTGTATGTCTGGTAGAATTCAGCTGTGAACCTGTCCTCTAACAGGGAGAGAAACTCTTGATTTTTGTACCTTCATTTTGGCTTGGCCAGGGGAGGAAAGACTCTGTAGGCATGTGGTGAGAATTGACAGTGAGTAGAAAATGGTGGACAGCTGGCCACGCTGGGCCCTTGACTCCTGAGACTGCCCTGGGGCATGTGCAGCTACCAGGGCTCATTCCAACCCTATGTGACCATTGGATGCAGCATGCATATGCAGCAGACATGGGAAGCAGATGGCAGACTCTGCAGCTGTGCCATTCATTCTTAGTTGGCTAACAGAGACCTGGTGCTCTATTTGTTTTCAGAAAAAGTCTCAGGACAGGAAGGCTTGGAAATGAAAGTGAAAGAGGTTTCTTTTTGGGTCACATTTTACTCACCTTTCCTTAGGTCCCCATATGGGCCACCAAAATGATACGGTATTTTGCTCCTTAGCTCAGCTAGGTCCAGGTTCTTGTCTCATGTCTAGGAAGAATTAGGCATGGACTCACTCAAAGAGTGAATGGAGTAGAATGTATTAAGTGAAAGGAAAGCTCTTAGCAAAGAGAGGAGTCCTAAAAGCAGGTTGCTGGTTGCCCGAATACCAGGGCTTTTATATATAAGCTGATGGGACTAGGTTCTCTATTTGTATAAGATGCAAATTCCTGGTGGCTCTATCCCATTCCCCTAGTGCTCATGTGAGTCTTTAGGTTGCTGTGGACATGTTTAGGCAAGCCCCTTGTACAAGTTCCCTTATCTGCACAAAACATCTGGTGTAAGCACTTTGGGGGCAGTTGGAGGTTCTCTGGGGACCCTTTCCTTACTGTCTGCCTAAAGCAAGCTGGCTAACTCCTTTCAATGTGAGGGGCTTAGACACATCACCCAAAAATATGACTATAGAAGAACAAAGACTATTATAGGAGAGAAAGAAGACTTTCTCTTTACCTGCTAAAGGCTTAATAATTGAGTATATGATATAAACAGAGTGAAATATTAATAGGAGAAAAACCATGTTAATTATATACATATGCCTGGGAGTCCAACAAAAGATGAAACTCGAAGAAAAGCCAAATGATTGAAGTTTTTTTTTTTTTTTTTGAGGTGGAGTCTCACTTTGTTGCCCAGATTGAAGTGCAGTGGCACAATCTTGGCTCACTGAAACCTCTACCTCCTGGATTTAAGCATTTCTCTTGCTTCAGCCTCCCAAGTAGTTTGGATTACAGGCACCTGCCCCCATTTAATTTTGTGTTTTTATTAGAGATGGGGTTTTACCTTGTTGACCAGGCTGGTTTGAAGGACTGAAGTTTTTATAACATGCTGAGCTGCAGAAAGGAATAGGTCTTGGGGCTTTGGTGGGAAAGTGGCAACAGTTTATGGGAGGGTGCTGGGAGGAAAGGCACAGCAAACAAAGGTGGTTTTGTTATGCAGATAAAACGTCTGTCAGGTAATAATAGTTGTCTGGGAGCAGCCCTCAGAAGAATAGGTGATGCTGTTGACAATCTGTATGTCAACCTTCAGTCTCTTCTCCTGTGATAAAGTCTTTCCTAGTTGACAAGAGTGCTAGAAAGGGGGTACAAGACATTGAATTCCTTTAGGAAGTGATTTGGTTTGGCTGTGTCTGCACCGAAATCTCACCTTGATTATAATAATCCCCAGGTGTCAAGGGCAGGGCCAGGTGGAGATAATTGAATCATAGTGGTAGTTTCCCCCATACTGTTGTCATAAAGGTGAATAAGTCTCAGAACATCGGACGGTCCTATAAATGGGAATTCTCCTGCACAAGCTCTCTTGTCTGTTGCCATGTAAGATATGTCTTTCTTTCCTGTCGTCTTCCACTATGATTGTGAGGCCTCTCCAGCCATGTGGAACTGTGAGTAAATTTAACTTCTTTTTTTATTACAAATTACCCGATCTCAGGTATGTCTTTATTAGCAGCATGAGAACAGATGATACAGGAGAAAATCTAACTTAAGGCAGATAAGGGAACTTCATAGGAATCCCCTTTTTTCACTTTTGGAGAGAAAGTGGAGCAAGAGTCAGAAGGGCAAGAGATCAGAGGACCTTCGTTCGTTTTTAGCTCAGAGCACTCATCACGGCAAATTGCCATATTTTGGAGTACCATTTTCTGAGTTTTAACAGTATGCCACCGAAATATGCTTCTTTGGCATAGAGATTATTTTGAGCTGATTGTTTTGACAAAGTCTACAATTTGAGTTCCAAAAAGAGTAGAAGTTACCCTTTTTGATTGAAATGTTCATTTATAAAGAAAATCTCCATTTGTGAGGGTCTCTCTCTCTCTCTTTCTCTCTCTCTGTACTAGGAAGAAAGGGATATGACTAAATCACTAGAAACTCTTAATAGAGGTGGAATTTACCTTGATCTGCATAATAAACTTTATTCTTGTTTGTCCAGACCATCTCATCTTAACTAGGCTTTTCCCTACATCCTTCTTCTTTTCTTTTTTGTTTCAGAGAAGAATATTAGTTAAACCTGGAGACAACTATCTGAAATCTACTCAAGTGATTTGCTCATTTATCTGGGTTATCTCCCATTTATACAGAAGATACTCATGTTATGAAACCTCTATGTGTTTTTCTGTTGTTAATTTGTTTTGTTAGAAATTAACAAAAGACTCAGAACTCATGGAAGGTAGAAGAGAAAATTAACATCTTGATATCTCACTAAATCTTATCTAAAAATTGCCAGAGAAAAATTCCACTGGAGTCCACTAGTTACATTCAATATTATGTCTGAACTTGAGGAGAAAAGTTCTTATTTTCTGTCACCTTGACATCAGTGCCTTGAATTTGAATCAGGCATCATCCCTGGTAAAATCTTCTGGAGCCAGAGGACCCCTGCTATGTTCTATAAAATGAGGATACTTAGGTGTCAGGAGCCTCACTAGTGCCTTGTAACAACAGATAATTGAAGTTTTATACTAGAACTGTAGGGTTTTTAGATTTGTTTGTTTGTTGTTCAGCATAAATGAAAGAATTGCATTACTGTTTGTTAGTATAGATGGTCCCTGACTTAAGATGGTTGAGCTTATGAGTTTTTTACTTTATTATTGTAACCAAGTCCAAAGCTCCCACTGCTCACTGTACAATAGACAATAAGTTTAGAGACAAAGTGTTGGGGCAAAGAAAGTGACTTTTATTCAGATAACCAGCAAATTGAGAAGATGGTGGACTAGTGTCCTAAAAAACCATTGTAATATGAATTTTAGGCCTCTTTTATGTTACAGGAAGGGGAAAGAGGAGTGGGGTTGAGGTCAAGAGGCAGCCAATGACCACAGACATCTGGGTGTCAGTGAGGGTCTGAAGAGTTTATGAAACTTCTTTCCTTGGTCAGGTCATAGTGCTCCTATAAATCTTTAACATAACATTGTCACTTGTGTATATACCCTCATTATCTCCTGATGGGTTAGTTTTGGGAAGGGACTATTATCATCCTTGTCTTAAAGTTAAACTATAGACTAAATTTCTCCCATAGTTAGCTTGGCCAACATGCAGAGATCAGCAAAAGCAATTAACCTAAATGGCATAAGGGGTGAGGGGGTGAAGATCAAAATGGAGTTAGTCATGCTAGGCCTTATTTCACTGCCACATGATGGTGCAAAAGCAATATAAATTTAGTAAAAACAATACTTCAAGTACCCATACATCCATTCTGTTTTTCACTTTCAGTATAGTATTCAATAAATTACCTGAGCTATTCAACACTTTATTATAAAGTGGCTTTGCATTAGATGATTTTGTCAAACTGTAGGTTAATGTAAATATTCTGAATATATTTAAGGTAGGCTAAGGTAAATTATCAGGATGTCACTCCATTGTACATTGAGGAACATCTGTAATCTGCTGTTCATTTGTAACAAGTTGAATCATATGCCCCTTTCTTAGTGTGCCCTAATCCATCCACAGAGAGAACACCAAGGAAGCCACAGCACAGCAAGCTTGGCTGCATTCACGAGGAGGATGTGCTGGTGGGAGAGTAGCTGCTTCCCTAGGAGATTCGTATTTCACTGCAGTTCACGATGCCCATCTGCTGTAAAAGTATTATATAATGGGAGATAATTTATTTTTCAGATGTCTTAGATAAAGTTAGTATTATAGACTTTCTAATATAGATTTTAGAATATCCCACGTTTTTAGAGTGGAAAGAATACCTAGAACTTAGAAAGATTTATAATAGCATTATCCAATAACATGGAACTCAGGGAACAGGTTATGTTGTAAATGCTAATTCTCTTCTCCCATAGATTTATCTAGAAAAATCTGGGTTCAAATTATTGATGTCAGAAGGTTGGGGAAAAAAATCATCAAACTGAAACTCACATTTGTGTAATGAATAGTCCATTTCTTTGAGTGAGTCAATATAAAAATATTTATGGTATGTCTTCGTGGATCAATTTTGATTCAAAATATGGGTAGAAATATTGGCAACTTTAAATTGTGTATACAGGCAGTAGGCAGCAGTGAGGATTATCTGAATATTTTAGAGAAGTAGCTATTGAGTATGTAGGGGGGGGTACAAATTTCCTCTAGATGCCATCACTCCATTTTATTACCCTCCCTAGAGGAGTTGATGAGATATTCAACATTCCTTTCCCAACAACTACCTCACCTCCAACTGCAGCTTTCCTACATTGTTGCATATGGGCAGCTGAGTGTAATTTCTGCAGCCAAGGTCCCATACCATATTTACCAGGAGCACCAAGTCCTGGTTAACTGATTATAGGTGCTGATGCTGCCCCTTTTCTTCTCTCACAGCATTTTGTACCATTCTCCCCTTGGTCCTAACCAGCAATCACAGTGACCTTCGAGCTCTTCCTCTAACATGTCAACTAGATTCCAGTCTTGCTTTTCTTCAGCACTTGCTGTTTCTCTTGACTGATGTGGACTCCACAGACCTATTTATTCATCTCCTATTCTTTCATTTCAAATGTCACCTCATCAGAGAGACCTTTCATGACCCTAACTCTGTCACACTCATTCCCTTTAGGACACCTTTTTTCTCAATGTATCATCATTTATTATTGATTTAACTCCATGCTCCTGGATCTCCCACTGCTAGAATACTAGCTCCACGAGGTCAGGAATCTTGTGTGTGTTGTCCACTGCTACAATTCCAGCACCGAGGACAGTGCCTGGAACAGACATACTTACCAAGTCATTGAGCAAATTAATGGCTAGTGTATGAGACATATTACCTTTGAAAATTAGGAATAATAGGTAGTTTTTTATGAAGTGTGTTCAATGGCACGTATTTTTGTAAACACTTTATATGTATTAACTGATTTAATTCTCAAAGCATCAGAGAAGTTGGGTACCCAGTGCTATACAAGCTACAAGTAGCACAAGGGGGGAATTTAACCAGGAAGTCTTGCTCCAGAACAGGTGCTTTTTCTTTTCTGCTGCTACCAACAATTTAGAAGGTAGGAATGGGGAGGAGACTGAGAAGGTGAGGAATAATGTGGCTGTATGATAGCTGGCTATTGTATTAGCATAATGAGCTGAATTTTCCATAAGAAACTGTCCCATGACTTTGTTAATATATTGTCATTAACAAGCAGTGAGAATAAATTTGTGGCTATGTCTGCCCGTTTGGAGTGGACTATCTAAATAGTCCTATCTAAATAGATATTGCTGTTTAAAGGAAAATAAAAGGATTTTCAGTTATTAAAAAGGCAGAAATTCTTCCATCCAAGTAACTACTTCACTGTAATTGCTTTAGGCAAAGATGTGCATATGAAAAACAAACAAAACACATTTTGATCTGCAAATTCAATATACTAGACCTTGTCTTGGTGGCCACACAACGTAAGGCAGTGGCTCTGCTATTCATGAACTGAGCAGGAAATCATAACAAATCGACCCTCCTGCAGAATTGTATTTGTCTCATTTAGATTTTCAATAAAATTTGTTTGCATGTGCTTTTCTTGTGTAGGTGTACTCCAAATTATTATTTGGTTTACATACAAAAAGAAGCAAGTCTAGAAAAAATGAATTGATTAGTCCTTCTTTTTCATTTAAAAGGATTGTTTCCCTTTTAAAGTTTTCAAAATGCTGTGGCTTGAATTTGGTCAGGAAAGGGCCATTTTTATCCTCATTAATATTTACTTATCATCTTGCATATTAAAAAACAAAATACATCTATTTATGAAATGGATTACTATATCACTATAAAATGTAAATCTTGCTTTTAAAAAGAGATTTGCTTTTACATGCAGAAAAAAATTATTCTGATTGCTAAGGAAGAGAACTCACAGAACTTACCCTAATATTTATTACAAAATATGAAAAACCTTTTAGAGCCAAAATTTGATTAATTATATTTTGCAAATAAAGGAAATAAAAGGACACTTCCTATGTATTTAAAGCCTTGTTGGCTTTAAAACAATGAAGTCCAAGTCTTTCTATTCCTTTGATCCATCAAAACGTGTATTTACTTAATGCTTATCAGATGCCTATATGCTAGACAAGTGAAAACAACTTCATAGAGATATTTTTTACCTTTTCTTTTTGAAATGAATCAAGTCAAAGAAGAATCAAAGGTTCTCAAATTAGATATCTTCTCTGATTTCCAAACCCTTAATTTAAATTTTAAGAAGTGACATATTAAACCAAAGATTAATGTCAACAGCTTAATTATCTCAGTGGATATAGATTATTTTTCACTTCTGTATGAGATTTTCCTGTTAAGTCCAGCAGCAGCTATTATGGAAACTTGATGAAATTCAATCAATATTTGTTGAATTCCTACCCTGTGCAAGAAGCTGTGGTACTAACTCAGGGCAAAAAGGAAATAAGACCTCATCTAAGCTGAATTCCCAGAGGCTTGATGTTATAAATACCTCAATGACTATGATTCCAAAACTGGCCTAAGATTCTGTATTCTAGGTCTATTTTAACTCATCTTAGTTATTACTGCAAGGCATTTGACACCAATATTTTAGTCAGTTATCTTACAAGTGAATACATGCTTCGTTTTAAACCAATTTCTAGTCACTAGAGGGCTAATAAGGTGACTAAAAATAAAACAGTCCAGGGTAAATGTTTCTGCTTAGGATGAGGGAACCTGAATTGTCTGTCACAACTGATCAGTGCACTTTGAAAGAGAGTTCATAAGAATATGAAATTGAATCATTTTTCAACAGCTTTAATTTGGAAAAATAAAATCAGAGGAGAAAATGAAATGCTGCTATGAAACATCCAACAATGCAAAGCAGAAAGTCTTGGGAGGCAGATATCTAGTAATTTAGAAATAATTTAGAGCTCAGAAATTCTAGAAAATAATATAAATATTAAATAACCAAGAAAAATCCTTTTGAAAGTATAAATTTATATTAAAAATCAATTTCTTCTATAAGTGTCAACATATAGCTACTACATTTAACCTTATAAATGTATTGTTATATTTTTATTTTGAACCTCCATAAAATTGCCTTTGGCTCTAAGTACCAAGTTGTATAACACAGGAGAAATACAAAATTTTCCTGAGCTCAATGATTTAAGAAAATAGGAGGATTTAAGGGAGTTTATACTGGAAAAGAATAAATAGAGTTATGCATATTTGAAGGGCAATTCCATGGGAGAAAAAATATACTTATTTTTGTTGCTCGAAAAAGAAGGACTGGCACTAGAGTAAAAAATACACAGGCTTTCCTTCAGCTTGGGAAGGGACCCTGGGACCACTGACATGGTAGAAAAATGGAAAGGCTGAGTCCTAGCAAGTGTGAGGCTCTGTTGTCTGAAATATTCAAGCAGATGCCAAGTAACTATCTGGTGGAGAGTTGGTGTTGAGTAAAAGGTTGGACAAGATGACCTGGTAGGCAGAATTTCTAAAAGTGCTCTCCCAAAATGTGTTGTGTTATATGGCAGAGCTGACATGAAGATGGAAAGAGTATCCTGATGAGCCAGACTGAATGTACGAGGCTTTACACACAGAGAGCATTCTCCTGCTGATGGGTGGAGAGAAAGGCAGAGAAGGGCTCAAGGTGCCGTTACTGGCTTTGAAGATGGAGGGGGCCTACAGGAAGGAAAGCAGGCAGCGTCCATGAGCCATGAGCAGCTCTTGGCTGACAGCCAGCAAGGAGAGGCTCCCTCGGGAGGAACTGGATTCGACCAATACCTCCAATGAGCCTCGAGGTAGATTTTTCCTCAGAGTCTCCAGATAAGACCCTGGCCCAGCCAATGACTTGATTTTGGCCTTGTGAGATGCTAAGCAGAGATCCTAGACAAGTTCACCAGGAATCCTGACTTACAGAACTATGAGATAATAAATGAGTATTCTTTTAAGCCATTAAGTTGGTAGTAATTTGTTATATAGGAATAAAACACTACCAACTTACCTTAAATATTCAACTCTGAAAATTAAAAAATTCATCCTGCTTTGGATGATGATAATGCCAATGTAGGTTCCTCAATTGTAACAAATGAACTACTTTGGTGGCGTATGTTGATAATGGGATAGGCTGTGCATGAGTATTAGAGAGGAGAGCAGGAGTATATGAGAAAATCTCTGTACCTCCTTTTCAATTCTGCTGTGAACTGAAAGCTGCTTTAAAAATATTAGTCTTTAAAAAAAATGATCCCTTAGCAAGAACAAAAATGGTTAAGCAGGAATGAGCTCTCACTTGATATTAGTAACTAAATATTCATGTTTTATGTATCCATTTACTTATTTGTATTCTACTCTATTTCAAAAAGAGAGTAGAATGGCTCACAAGAATGTTACTTTCTTACAGCATAAAAATCCCATGAGCCAAACAAATGGGGAATTACCAGAAAAACAATAATATTGGGCATGATGCTGGCAGCTTTTGCAAGTAAGCCATTGTAATTTTCATATTGCTATTCCATCCATCTTTCTGAGCTATGATTGAAGTTCTGAGCTCAGAGATAGATTGATACACCTACCACTTGCCAAACTGGTTCTTCCAGTCCAATTGGTTGGGCTTTGTAGTACATCAATGAAGTTTGAGTTCCAAGGAAGAGCTCCAAACAGAAAATTGGAGTGATGGAGTTTTACATCAAGGTGAATTTTGTCCCCCTTTGTCTTACTCTGGGATGAGTTTCTGATTTCTCAAATAACTGATAAAATGTTTTTGGCTGTTGAAGACAGTAACATGAATGGCTGAATAACCTGTCCACCTCTGTTCACTCAGCAACTATGCCTCCCAAACACAAAGTTTGGGCTCCCTGCTTTGGCTCCATTCAGAATGATGGCGCTTCTATATGGACAGCATGCTGCTAGCCTCCCTGGTCAGCAGCTCTGCATTCTTCCTTTTCATTTTAGCACACTGACAGATTAGATTCCTAGTTACATTAGGTGACTTAGCACTGTTTGGGGCTCATAAAATGAGATCCCAAAATTTGGCATTTCGGCATGCTGACCACTTTGAATAAAACAGGAAGGCCTCAGAAATGCCTTCATAATGAAAGACTTTCTAATCTTCTCTTGTCCCCAACCTCCACTAAATGCAGGCAAAGACTCCCTCTGGAATTTACTTATTTGACCAAGGAAACTTATTTCTAAAAAGAAATGAATTATCTCAAATCCCCTCTCTAAAAATTTCACCAAATAACCAAAAAAGTTGAACCACCAGAGAAGAGAAGAAACTAAAAAATCTGTCCCTACACCCAGATAACCTTTTCATCTATTCTTCTGAAGACAACTTTGAGAGATTACCTGGAAGGCTTTCTCTGTGTAATAAGGCAACCTTTGTTCACAGTGAAGTTCTGCCCCTCACCTTCCTGCTACCTCCTGTAAAGCTCAGAGGAAACTTGTCCCAGACCATTTTTCTTTGGGTTCATTAATTCCTCTAAAAATCATTTACTATCCCCTCACACTTGCCTACACCCTCCATTTCCCTCTCCCTTATGAAGAAGGCATTCAATTCTCAATCATCTGACCCTTCTCTGAGTCTTGTATTTGTAGGACTCCCATATACATATGCACATTAATTTGTTATGGCTTCTTTCTTCATTTGTCTGTCTATTATCATTTATTTCAGTAAACCTTCAGTGAGTAGAAAGCACCCTACCCCTACAACACTAATACTTCTTATAGCACTTATGAAAATTATGATAAATTGTGTGATTTATCTGATTTTTCTCCTCTTTTTAGACAACAGATCCATGTAAAAAATTGAGTTGCTTGTAACCTCTGTCTTACCCTCTGATTCTAGCACAACTTAATCCAAATATTATGCACTCATTATAGTTTTAGATAGTTAACTAGATAATTGCAGACTCTTTTCAAAGTTGAATTGCCGTGTCTGGGTTCACAACTGGCTCCATCTCTAAAATAATGAGTGGTCATGAGTTAAGGGGGAAAATATGATAGCCATTAAGTTTCATGGATGAATCTAGCATTTTTCAAACTCAATTTGACCTTTTAAATCCACATATTTTTACTAATAATTGTTTTACAAAATCTGTATGTTCACTTCAAAGATGAACTGAAAAATATGAGCATATTCTGGATTATATGAACAACCATCTGATCACTGAGAACTATCATGTGATTTCAGTGCCCACAGATGTTTAAATTTGTGGTGGTGCCACTTAGTTGCAAGATACTGTGAAGAGAAACAGCTGTATCTAATATTTTAATGGCACATTAGAGCTAAGTAAAGGCCAACAGAAGTCTTGGTTCACTCTGAAAGCTAAGTTGTCTCAATAGTTCTAATGCATAGAAGTGGAGGGATGTTTCAGAACACAAAACTAGCATGGGCATGCTGAATTCAGAAGAGCTCACATTGCAATTGTCCACACCACATTTACATTAGCAATTAATTTCAGCCAAACTCAGATTTGTAGATTTGTTAAATTGTTGCTAAAAAATGAAATTTTATTATTTTATAAATTTGCTTTCATTTAATTCAAAATTTGAAGTTTTATAATTGTGTAAGAGTTATCTGAGGAATTTATGTATAAAATTGTAGTTTATTTCTTATTAAATTAACACCAAAATTAATGTAAGTCAATATGGGGCTTCTAGAGAACTATTTTCCTTTAACAAAAAGGGTTTCCCTAAGTTTGCAATTTAACTAGGTAGATTAGTGTGGTTAGTAAGCAGAATCTTTATGCTAGATACAGTATAAGTCATTATAGGGGAGGAAAAATAATGTTCACTCTATTCTTTTTGAGTTCTCAGCTGGGACTCCTGTAACAGCAGAGAGATTAACAAGAGGATTACAGGCATGAGCCACCATTCCTAGCCCTAACAATGCATCTTAAAGAACTAGAAAAGCAAGGGCAAAGCAAACACAAAATTAGTAGAAGGAAAGAAATAATAATGATCAGAGTACAAATAAATGAAATTGAAATAAAGAAAATAATACAAAGGATCAACAAAACAAAAAAATGGTAGTAAATAATACAAAAGATCAAAAAAACAAAAACTTGGTAGTTTGGAAACATAAATGAAATTGACAGACCTTTATCCAGACTAAGAGAAAAAGGAGAGCCAAACCCAAATAAATGACATCAGAGATAAAAAAGTAGACATTACAACCAATACTGCCAAAATTCAAAGCATCATTAGAGGCAACTATGAGAAATTATATGCCTTTAAATTGGAAAACTTAAAAGAAATGACTAAAATCCTAGACACATGCAACATACCAAGATTAAACCATGCAGATATGCCTTTAAATTGGAAAACATAAAAAGAAATGGATAAACTCCTAGACAATTACAACATACCAAGATTGAAACATGCAGAAATTCAGAACCTGAACAGATCAATAGCAAGTAATGAGATTGAAGCTGTAATAAAAAGTCTCCCAGCAAAGAAAAGCCTGACACCTGATGGCTTCACTGCTGAATTTTACCAAACATTTAAAGAGGAACTAAAACCTACTCAAACTATTCCAAAAAGTAGAGAACGGAATACTTCCAAACTCATTATATGGGCTAGTATTACCCTGATATCCAAACCAGACAAAGACACATCAGGAAAACAACTACAACAACAAACAACAACAACTATAGAGCAATATCTCTGAGAACATTGATATAAAAATTCTCAACAAAATGCTAGCAAACTGAATTCAACAACACATTAAAAAGATGATCAAGTGAGATTTGTATCACGGATGCAAGGGTAGTTCAACATATGCAAATCAATCAGTTTGATACACCATATCAAGATAATGAAGGTCAGAAACCATATGATGATTTCAATTGATGCTAAAAAAGCTTTTAGATGCTTTTTTTAGCATCACTGGAAACTGATAAAATTCAACATCTTTATTCATGATAAGAATCCTGAAAAAAATAGAGTATAGAAAGAATATACCTCAACAAAACAAAAGCCATAGTTGATGGACCCACAGCTAGTAGTATACTGAATAGGGGAAAACTGAAAGCCTTTCCTCTAAGATTTAGAACACAGCAAGGATGCCTACTTTCGCCACTGTTATTCACCATAATACTGGAAGTCATAGCTAGAGCAATCAGACAAGAAAAAGACACAAAGAGAATCTAAATTTGAAGGGAAGAAGTCAAATTATCCTTGTTTGCTGATGATATAATCTTATATTTTGAAAAATCTAAAGACCACAACCAAAAAACTGTTAGAACTGATAAACAAAGTCAGTAAAATTGCAGGATACAAAATCAACAAACGAAAATCAGTTGCATTTCTATGGGCTTGCAGTGAACAATCTGAAAAAGAAATCAATACAGTAATCTCATTTACAATAGCTACTAATAAAATAAAATACCAAGGAATTAACTTAATCCAAGAGGTGAAAGGTCTCTACAATAAAAACCATAACACTGATGAAAAAAATTTAAGAGGATGCACAAATGGAAGGTATTCCATCTTCATGGATTAGGAGAATTAATATTGGCAAAATGTCCATTTTACCCAAGGCAATCTATAGATTCAATGCAATCTCTATCATAATACCAATGATATTCTTCACAGAACTAGAAAAAAAGAACCTATCTTTTATATGGAACCAAAAAAGACCCAGAATAGCCAAATATATCCTGAGAAAAAAGAACAACACTGAAAGAATCACATTAACTGACTTCAAATTATGCTGCAGGGCTATGATAAGTAAAACAACATGGTACTGGCGTTAAAACAGACACATAGGCCAATGGAGCAGAATAGAGAACCCAGAAAGAAATTCATAATTTAAAGTGAACTCATTTCAACAAAAGTGCCAAGAACATGCATGTGGGAAAGAACAATCTCTTCAACAAACGATGCCAGGAAAACTGGGTATCTCTATGCAGAAGAATGAAACTAGATCCCTATCTCTCACCATATAAAAAATCAAATCACAGTGATTCAAATCTAAGACCTCAAACTATAAAACTACTAAAACATTGGGGAAACTCTCTAAGACACTGGACTGGGCAAAGATTTCTTGAGTTATCCCCACAAGCACAGCTACCAAAGCAAAAATGGACCAAGGAGGTCACATCAAGTTAAAATCTTCTTTGCAGCAAAGGAAACAAAGTGAAGAGAAAACGCACAGAATGGAAGGCCATATTTGAAAACTATCCATCTGACAAAGGGTTAATAAACAGAAAATATATATAGTCACCAGAGAAATTTGAATCAATCTACAAGATGTTATCTCACCCCCGTTAAAACGGCTTTTATTCCAAAGACATCAGTAACAAATGCTGGTGAGAATGTGGAGAAAAGGGAACACTTGCACACTGTTGGTGGAGTGTAAATTAGTACAAGCACCATGGTAAACAGTTTGGAAGTTCCTCAAAAAACTAAAAATAAAACTACCAAATGATTCAACAATCTTACCACTAGGTATGTACCCGAAAGAAGGGAAATCAGCGTGTCAAAGAGATCTGTATTCTCCTGTTTATTGCAGCACTCTTCACAATAACCAAGATTTGGAAGCAACCTAGGTGTTCACCAATAGATGGATAAAGAAATACACATGTACACAATGCATTACTGTTAAGCTATAAAAAAGGATGAGATCCAGTCATCTGCCACAACATAGATGGAACTGGAGATCACTATGTTAAGTGAGATAAGCCAGGCACAGAAAGACAAACTTTATATATTCTCATTTATCGTGGGAGCTAAAAATTAAAATAATTGAAATCATGGAGAGATAGAGAGTAGAAGGCTTGTTACCAGAGACTAAATGGTAGTGGGTGGGGGAAGTGGGGATGGTTAATAGGTACAAAAATATAATGAGATAGAACGAATAGGATTTAGCCCTCAATAGCATTTCAAGGTGACCATAGTCAACAATGATTTATTGTACATTTAAAAATAACTGAAATTATAATTGGATTTTTTGTAACACAAAGAAAGGATAAATGCTTGAGGTGATGGACACTCCATTTATCCTTACCTAATTATTATGCATTTTATGCTTGTATCAAAATATCTCATGTACCCCATAAATATATACACCTACTATGTGCATACATATGCACATAGTGTATAGAGAGTGTATAGAGAGAGACTCCATTGATGAGTCTCTTGTAATTTAGTCATCCTTCTCTTCCTGGTAAAGAGAGGGACACTCCCTTACATTTCGTTATAAACATAAATTTTCCTCATAAAAGGGCAACTTATACTTTGTTTTCAGACTTCTCTTGTGTCTACAATTCCTAAAATAATCAGCTTAAATTAATACTATGTCAAAGAAGCACATTTTGAAGGTGCCAAATTCTGAACTCTTGTAACCTTATTTGGAGTGGTGTATTCCTGTCTCCTACAGTTATATTTCAGCATGGCATATTCTGGTTCCTCCCCAATAGTAGTTGTTGAATTCAATCAATGTGCACCAAAGTGTTACTTTAAATTTAAAAAATTAAGTGTTAGAATATAGACATATTCACATTATTTTCTGGCTAAAGGAATTTTATAATAATCTCACTGAATTCTTTTCAAACTTTGTTTCCTTCTTCCAAATTAGGAAGCAAACTATTACATCTCGATTGAGTTTTTAGGAGAAAAAAATGTTTTGTGTGGCTGTACTTGGAAGGACACTCCTAGAGGTTCCACATCTCACAGACTCATTGTTGCCAAGTGACAGCAAGGCAGATTGACTGCCAAGTGTGGCTGTTGAGATTTACCACTGATTTTGGACCCAAGTAAGCTTTTGAGTTTAGTCAGATTGAACAGAAGGAAATAAGATAATTTATAGTTAAATTTGAGAATCATGAGAATAGTGAGAAATCTGGCCCCCCAGACTCCTGTACTGCAAGCT
Source organism: Cheracebus regulus (assembly GCA_963574635.1). Classification (NCBI taxonomy): domain Eukaryota; kingdom Metazoa; phylum Chordata; class Mammalia; order Primates; family Pitheciidae; genus Cheracebus; species Cheracebus regulus. The sequence continues at coordinate 6,820 of CAUYQU010102638.1, read as the reverse complement.
CATTTAGTTGACTGTTGCCAAATGATTTAGATTAAGTCATACAGAATACTGTTTTGGGAACTCAGATTTTATTTAAAAGAATATTGATACTATTCTAACAAAATTATGGCTTAGAACTCATATAAGACTATCAGTACTGCTCACTGTTAAAGTTTTAGAAATAGAATCAATAGTCAGCCTACACTAAATGGTGAGGAGCTTAAAATTGATTCCCGTGAAGAGGAACAAAGATCTCATCTTGATCTAATGAGAAGTATTGATCTGTTTCTGTACCAATTACTTATGTCTCAATTGCTTGCAAAAAGAGTAACATGAAAGGTTGGTGGGGGTGTAACTCTATTTTGCTTTACTCCTCTTGATTCCAAACAGAAAGAGAAACAAACAAATAACTGTGATTTATACACCTTGGAAACATGGGTAGAAATGAAAATGACAAATTTCATGTCTGGAAAAAAGGTCTAAGTTTCAGAAAAAAAACATATCTCAACAACTTTTAAATATTTATGAGAGCAAAATATCAGAACCTGTACATAGTCTTTCCAAAGATTACATGAAAAAAAGGTGGTAACTAGACAATAATAAAAAATGTCACATTTATTATTTTTTGGTACCTGGCCTTTAGAGATAGTTTTCACATTCAAATTAGAAAAATAGTCCATAAGGGCTGGAAGAGGCACACCCCATGTATAGAAGTCAGCATCTGGCTGTGTTCCCAGTGAGTGTAACTACCAGATGGTAATGGCCAACAAGGAGCTACATTGTGCTCACCCACAAAACTCTTCTCGAGATAGGATCATGTTTTTAAATAGACTTTTAAAACAAAAAACCCATAAAAATAGTAAGCATTATGTGTAACATACAAACAGGTTAAGTTTGCTTATTTCTCCTTCTGTTTCTTTTACTTCCCCTATTTTATTTGTTCTACTTTCTTTTTCTTTCACCATCTAAATGAAGCCTCATGAGACCAACTGGACCCTGTTTATTTAAAAATGTTTAATGAACTCATAAAAATACAGAGTGTGATGAGGCTTCCTTCTGAGAACTAGCATGTATCACTCTGGGCCTGGGATATCTGCTTCAAGACAAACATAAAGTCCAGGATCCCCAGTTCAGAAAAGGAAGAAAACTGGACATGACCTAAATACCTTCAATGTGAAAGGTTACACATTACAGAAAGAAAATCTTAAACAGGCATAAAGTATTAGGATTTAGAAGCCAGCTTGGATGAACATTGGGATCACAACAAATTCTAGTTGTAAGAAATATTTAGAAGTTCTGCAGAGTACAAAGTACTCCAAACAAGAGACAAGTCGTTTCGTTAGCTAGCCATTCTCCATTTTATCAGTAATTGTCATTACATCTTTCTAAACTGACCTAACAGTGGCTTGGCAATGAATAATTTGTGGCTGATTAATTGCCTGACTTTAATCTCTGACATTACTCTCTGACGTTATGTATCATTTCTGAGAATAATTTTTAAATTAGCATATTTAACCTTTAATATTCTATAAGAATCCTTCTATAAGCATGTAAATTGAGCTTATTTCTTTAGGATACTCATCTAATTTCACACAGCTCTCTAGAATTTTAGATAAAAACATTTTAGGCTGCTTATTAAAGAATAACATTAATTTTTTAAAAAACTTCCCTTTTTTTTTGAGACAGGGTTTTACTCTGTCATCCAGGCTGCAGTGCAAAAAATTTTTGTATGATAAAAGGAAAACCATGTTGGAGTTAAGTTTAGTGAAATAAGTGATAAGAATTTGGAATAATTATTGTTTTAGTTTATTATAAATTATATTTTATTAATACACAACAGGTAAAATTAGAACATAATCATTACATAATTATGCAAATTTTAATATCCAATATTAGTAAATCTCAAGGAAATAAAAAATTTGTACCAGTTGTTTTAACTGTTATACTTTCAAACTAAGGTAACGTGTATGTTTAATGCTTGAACCTACTATTATTTCGAACTTTTCTCTTTTTCTATCATTTATTACTTTTTGATAACCAGAGCTCCTCTTCATTATCTCTTTAGACAAGTGTTCACCATAGCATTCAGAGGCATAAAAAGTAGGTTAAATTGAATAGCCTTTTAAATTCTCAAAGTGAAATGATTAAAAACAAAAAATAAATAAAGTGAGGAGGAGATAAAGGATGTAGAAATTGATAGTCCAAATTAATATTAACTGAACAACTAAGACTCAAAATCATATGTCTTCAAAGTGCTAATACATAATCAATTCAGTTAAAATTTTTAGTGTATAAATTCTACCAAATTGATCAATTCAATAGCCTTACATATAATATTGAAACAATTTCCAAGTTGAGGTATGAGTTTGGAAATTGCTTTAAAAACCATGCTGATCCAGGGTTTGGGTGTGGTGGCTCACTGTTTTTCCAGCACTTTGGGGGACCAAGGCAAGTAGATTGCTTGAGCCCAAGAGTTTGAGACCAGCCTAGGTTCACATGGTGAAACCCCATCTCTACCAAAAATACAACAACAACAACAACAACAAAATCCAAAAAACAAAAATTACCTGGTCATAGTTGCATGTGCCTATAGTCCCAGCTACTCAGGAGTCTGAGGTGGAAGGATCAACTGAGCCTGGGGAGGCTTAAGCTGCAGTGAGCCATGATCATGCCACTGTACTTAAGCCTGGGTGACGGAGTGAGACCCTGTCTCAATCAATCAATCAATCAATAGAAAGCATGCTGATCAATCTGAAATAAAACTAGGAACATTATAACCAATACCATAGAAATGCAAAAGATAATTTCAGACTATTATGAACACCTTTATGTGCACAAACTAGACAATCCAGAGGAAATAGGTAAATTCCTGGAAATATACAACCCTTCTAGATTAAATCAAGAATAAATAGACAGATAAATAACAAGAAGAAAGATTGAATAAGTAATAAAAAAAATATTACCGCCACCACCACCAACCAAAAAGGCCAGTACCAGATGGATTCACTGCTGAATTCTACCAGATACTCAAAGAAGAATTGGTACCAATCCTACTGAAACTTCCAAATGATTGAAAAAGAGAGAATCCTCCTTAAATCATTCTGTGAAGCCAGTATCACCCTAATACCAAAACCAGGAAATAACATTATTAAAAAAGAAACTATCAACCAATACCCCTGATGAACATAGATGCAAAAATCCTCAACAAAATACTAACTAACCAAATCCAAGAGCACACAAAAAAGGTAATACATCATGATCAAATGTGTTCATCCAGACATTCAGGAATGGTTTAACATATGGGAGTTAATAAATGTGACACATTACATAAACAGAATTAAAGAACCATATGATCATCTCATTAGATGTAGAAAAAGCAATTGAAAAAATCCAGCATCCTTTTATGATAAAAAGCATTCAATAAGCTAGGCATAGAAGGGACTTACCTGAAAATAATAAAATTTATATATGAAAAACCCAATAAACGTTCTAAATGGAGAAATGCTGAAATAATTTTCCTTGAGAACTGAAACAAGACAAGGATGTCCACTTTCAGCATTTCTATTCGACGTAGTATTGCAAGTCCTAGCCAGGGCAATCAGGCAAAAGAAAGAAATAAAAGATGTTCAAATTGGAATAGAGGATGTAAAATGAGTGCTGCTCACCAATGATATGATTCTATACATAGAAAACCCTAAAGATTCATTCAAAAGACTTCTAGATCTGATAACAAATTCAGTAAAGTCTCAGGTTACAAAACCAATGTACACAAATCAGTAACACTGGACAAAGACCAAGCTAAGAATGAAATCAAGGACTCAATTCCCTTTACCAACAGCTTCAAGAAAAACAAAATACCTAGGAATGCACTTAACTGAGGAGGTGAAAGATCCCTACAAGCAAAACTACAAAACACTGCCAAAAAGAAAATACAGATGACACAAATAAATGGAAACACATCCCATGCAGATGGATAAGTAGAATCAATACTGTGAAAATGACAATGTGTCCCAAAGTGATCTACAGATTCAATGCAATTCCTATCAAAATATATTATTTTTCACAGAACTAGAATAAAAAATCCTAAAATTCATATAGAACCCCCAAAAAAAGCCTGACTAGCCAAAGCTATCCTAAGCGAAAAGAACAAATGTGGAGGCATCACATTACTGGACTTCAAATTTTACTACAAGATTGTAGCTGCTGAAACAGCATGATACTGGTATAAAAATAGGCTCTTAGACCAATGGAACAGAATAGAGAACCCAGAAATAAAGCCAAATACTTAGAACTGAACTTTGACAAAGCATACAAAACCATAAATTAGGGAAAGGACACCCTATTCAATAAATAGTGCTGGAAAAACTGGGAAGCCACATGTAGACAAATGAAACTGGATCCGCATCTCTTACCTTATATAAAAATCAACTCAACATAGATAAAAGCCTTACATCTAAGACCTAAAATCATAAAAATTCTAGAAGATAACATTGAAAAAACTCTTTGAGATATTGTCATAGGCAAATAATTCATGACTAAGACCCCAAGAGCAAATGCAATGAAAACAAAAATAAATAAACAGGACCTAATTAAGCTTAAAAAGCTTCTGTACGTCAAAAGAAATAATCAACAGAGTAAATAGACAATCCACAGAATGGAGAAAATATTCACAAACTATGCATTCAATAAAAAACTAGTATCCAGAATCTACAAGGGACTCAAACAAATGAGGGAAACAAATCCATCAAAAAGTGTGCAAAGGACAGTAATAGACATTTCTCAAAAGAAGATACACACACAGGCAACAAACATGACAAAATGCTCAATGTCACTAATCATCAAGGAAATGCAAATTAAAGCTATGGTGAGACACCACCTTACTCCTACAAGAATGGCCATAATTAAAAAGTCAAAAAACAATAGATGTTGGCATAGAAGTGGTGAAAAGGGAACACTTACACTGCTGGCAGGAATGTAAATTAGTATGGAAAACAGCATGGAGATGCATTAAAGAAGTAAAAGTAGATCCCAGCAATCCCACTACTGGGTATTTGCTCAAAGGAAAATAGGTGATTATATGAAAAAGACCCATCCACACACATGTTTATAGCAGCACAATTCACAATTGCAAAGATATGGAACCAACCTAAATGACCATCTACCAATGAGTGGTTAAAGAAAATGTGGTAAACGTTGTGGAAGATGGTGTGGCAATTCCTCAGGGATCTACAACCAGAAATACCATTTGATCTAGCAATCCCATTACTGGGTTTATACCCAAAGAAATATGAATAATTATAAAGATACATGCACCCGTATGTTTATTGCAGCGCTATTTACAATAATAAAGACATAGAACCAACCAAATTCCCATTAATGCTAGACTGGTTAAAGCAAATGTGGTACATATACACCATAGAATACGATATAGCCATAAAAAGGAATTAGATCATGTCCTTTGCAGGGACATGGATGAAGCTGGAAGTCATCATCCTCAGCAAACTAACACATGAACAGAAAACCAAACACTGCATGTTCTCACTCATAAGTGGGTGTTGAACAATGAGAACACATGGACGCAGAAAGGGGAACAACACACATCAGGGCCTGTTGAGGGGACGAGGGGAGGGAGAGCATCAGGACAAATAGCTAATGCAAATGGGGCTCAATACCTAGGTGATGGGTTGATAGGTGCAGTCAAACCACCATGGCACATATTTATCTATGTAATAAACCTGCAAGTTCTGCACATGTTTCCTGGAACTTAAAATACTAAACAAAACAACCAAAAAGAAAATGTGGTATAAATACACAATGAAATACTACTCCTAAAAAAGGAATGGAATAACATCTTTTGCAGCAACTTGGATGGGGCTAGAGGTCATTGTTCTAAGTGAAATAACTCAGGAATGGAAAACCAAATACTCTGTGTTCCCAATGTATGTGAGTGTTAAACTACGAGGATGTGAAGATATACAGGGAGATATAATGGACCTTGGGGACTCGATAGAGGGGGAGTGTTGGGGTGGAATGCAGGTGGGTGAAGGAAAAAAGCTGACATATTGGATACACTGTACACTGCTTGGGTGAGGGGGGAAACAAAAATCTCAGAATTCACCACTGTAGAATTCATCCATGTAACCAAAACCACTTGTACCCCAAAAGTGATTGAAATTTTTTTAAAAAGGGAAAAATAACACTAAAAAATATTAAGAAGCAGAGCCAGGATTTAACCCAGGTAATGTGGCCTCACAGCCCATGCTCTGAACTTCTCTGCAGTATCGCCTTTGTGCAAGAAGCTCCCTGAAATATTGCCTATCATTCAACACACCAGAAATAACTTGAATGTTCATCATCAGTACAAATGAACTTACTTCATATAGAATGCTATGCAATTTTTTAAAGGTGGGCCTTGTCTAGTTGTGGTTCTGCCTTCTAAGAGGCATTGGCAATAAATATATGAAAAAGAGAGAAAAAAAGAAAAAAGCTGGAGGCATTATGTTACCTGACTGGTCTGTTTTGCTATCTGTTTCCTTGAAGTTTCAATTATCTCTAATTCTTACAAAAAAAAGCTTCCAAGTGGGTGCCTTACCTAACCTTATTTTGCAAATGAGAAATGAGATTCAGAGAGGATATGTAAACAAGCTCCTTACGATCAAAAGCCCAACAGGCTTAATTTTCACATTCTACCCTGGCCTACTGAAATATGGAACTATATATATATATATATATATATATATATATATATATATATATATATATATGTGTATAACTATATATAAAGATACACAAAAAAATGGACACACAAACCACGGCGATCGATATGCAGAATAAATATAGT
>CAUYQU010102633.1:0-10986 GCA_963574635.1 Cheracebus regulus | reverse complement strand
ATTTAGCCCATTTACATTTAAGGTTAATATTGTTATGTGTGAATTTGATCCTGCCATTTTTATGCCACCTGGTTGTTTTGCCCATTAGTTGATGCAGCTTCTTCGTTGTGTCAATGCTCTTTACCATTTGGTATGTTTTTGGAGTGGCTGGTACTGGTTTTTCCTTTCTATGCTTAGTGCTTCTTTCAGGAGCTTTTGTAAGGCAGGACTGGTGGTGATGAAATCTCTGAATAATTGCTTGTTTGTAAAGGATTTATTTCTCCTTCGCCTATGAAGCTTAGTTTGGCTGGATATGAAATTCTAGGTTGAAAGTTATTTTCTTTAAGGATGTTGAATATTGACCCTTCTTCTGGCTTGTAGGATTTCTGCTGAGAGATCTGCCATGAGTTTGATGGGCTTCCCTTTGTGGGTAACCTGACCTTTCTCTCTGGCTGCCCTTAACATTGTTTCCTTCATTTCAACCCTGGTGAATCTGACAATTATGTGCCTTGGGGTTGCTCTTCTTGAGGAATATCTTTATGGTGTTCTCTGTATTTCCTGAACTTGAATATTTGCCTGCCTTGCTAGGTTGGGGAAGTTCTCCTGGATAACATCATGAAGAGTGTTTTCCAGCTTGGATTCATTCTCTCCATCACATTCAGGTACACCTATCAAACGTAGGTTAGGTCTTTTCACATAATCCCATATTTCTTGGAGGCTTTGTTCATTTCTTTTTACCCCTTTTTCTCTAATCTTGACTTCTCATTTTATTTCATTGAGTTGATCTTCAATCTCTGATATCTTTTATTCTGCTAGGTTGATTCAGCTATTGAAACTTTTGTATGCTTCATGAAGTTCTTGTGTTTTGTTTTTCAGCTCCATCAATTCATTTATATTCTTCTCTAAGCTGTTTATTCTTGTTAGCATTTCATCAAACCTTTTTTCAAGGTTCTAGTTTCTTTGCATAGGATTAGAACATGTTCTTTAGCTCAGAGAAGTTTGTTATTACCCACCTTCTGAAGCCTGTTTCTGTCAATTCATCAGACTCATTCTCCATCCAGCTTTGTTCCCTTGCTGGTGAGGAGTTGTTGAAGGATCCAAAAGATCCCTTGGAGGAGGAGAGGCATTCTGGCTTTGGGTATTTTCAGCCTTTTTGTGCTGGTTTCTTCCCATCTTTGTGGATTTATCTACCTGTGGTCTTTGTAGTTGGTGACTTTCAGATGGGGTCTCTGAGTGGACATCCTTTTTGTTGATGATGAAATTATTTCTTTCTGTTTTTTAGTGTTCCTTCTAACAGTCAGGCCCCTCTGCTGTAGGCCTGCTGGAGGTCCACTCCAGACCATGCTTGTCTGGGGATCACCTGCGGTGGCTGCAGAATAGTAAGAGTTGCTGCCAGTTTCTTCTGTTATCTTTGTCCCAGAAGGATACCTGCCAGATGTCAGCCTGAGATCTCCTTTATGAGGTATCTCTTTGGATATACAGGAGGAGACAGTCTGTCCCTTACAGGAGCTCAAGTGCTGAGCTGTTGTTGCATTCAGAGCTGCTAGGCAGGTACATTTAAGTCTTCTGCAGCAGAGCTCATAACCACCTTTTTTCCCCAGGTGCTCTGTCCTGGGAGGGCGGGGCTTTATTTATAAGTTCCTGATGTACTGTTGCGTTTTTTCAGAGATACCCTGCTCAGCGAGAAGGTAGTCTAGTCACAGTCTGCCAGCAGAGGCGTTGCTGAGCTGCCATGGGCTCTGCCCAACTGCTATGTGAACTTCCTTGTGGTTTTGTTTATAGAGGTATAGTTAGAATTGCCTCAGTAATGGCAGACTGCCTTTGTAATGGTGGACTGCCTCGGTAATGGCAGATTGCCTCAGTAATGGTGGACTACCTCTGTAATAGTGAACTCTATTTTTTCACTTTTTAATAATAGCTATTCTGGCTGATGTGAGGTGGCATTTTGTTATGGTTTTGATTTGCATTTTTCTAATGATTAGTAATGTTGAGCTTTTTTTCATATGCTTGTTGGCTGGCTTTATGTATATCTTCTTTTGAAAAGTATGTGTTCATGTCCTTTGCCTTTTAATGGGGTTATTGTTTTTTTGCCTGTTAATTTGTTTAAGTTTCTTATAGATTCTGAATAGTAGACCTTTGTTAGATGTATAGTTTGCAAATATTTTCTCCCATTCTGTAGGTTGTTCATTCTGTTCATAGTTTCTTTTGCTGTGCAGAAGCTTTTTAGTTTAATTAGATCCCATTTGCCATTTTTTGTTTCTGTTGCAATTGCATTTGGCATCTTGGCCATGAAATCTTTGCCAGGGCCTATGTCCAGAATGTTATTTCCTCGGTTATCTTCCAGGGTTTTTACAGTTCTATGTTTTACATTTGAGTCTTTAATACAACCTGAGTTGATTTTTGTATGTGGTGATAGGAGGGGGTCCAGTCTCAATCTTCTGCATATGGCTAGCAAGTTATCTCAGCACGATTTATTGAATAGGAAGTTCTTTCTCCATTGATTGTTTTTGTCAACTTTGTTGTCAACTTTGCTGCCAAAAACAAAGCTAGTTGAAGGTGAGTGGCTTTATTTCTGGGTTCTCTGTTCTGTTCCATTGTTCTATGTGTCTGTTTTTGTGCCAGTGCCATGCTGTTTTGATTACTGTAGCATTGTAGTATAGTTTGAAGTCAGATAATGTGATACCACTAGCCTTGTACTTTTTGCTTAGTCTTGCTTTGGATAATTGGATTATTTTTTGGTTCCACATGAATTTTAGAATGATTTTTGCTAATTCTGTGAAAAATGTCATTGGGTGTTTGATAGGAATTGCATTGAGTCTGTACATTGCTTTGGGCAGTACATCCATTTTAACAATATTGATTCTTCCTATTCAAGAGCTTGGAATGTTTTCACGTCTGTTTGTGACATCTCTGATTTCTTTCAGCAGTGTTTTGTTGTTCTCATGGTAGAGATCTTTTACCTCTCTGGTTAGTTGTATTCCTAGGGGTGTGTGTGTGTGTGTGTGTGTGTGTGTGTGTGTGTGTGTGTGGCTATTGTGAATGAGAGTTCATTCTTAATTTGCCTCTCAGCTTGGATGTTAGGGTATAAAAATGCTGCTGATTTTTGTACATTGATTTTGTATCCCGAAACTTTGCTGAAATTGTTTATCAGTTCTAGGAGTTTTAGGGCAGAGATTATAGGGTTTCCTAGGTATAGGGAGGTAATTGAGGTCTACCTACATGCACACACTGGCAAAGTGGGGCGGTAGGCTCCACTTCAGCAAAGAGGTGGAGATGGAGGCTGTGGTGAGGGAGGCTATTGGTGGGTGGTTGCTCCTCAGTAGGGGCTGGTGTGCTGGAGCTCTCCCAAGGTCAGGCATGGTCTGCCAGTAAAGGAGCTACGGTGATGGCCCCTGATAGTCACCCTCGTTGGGCATCTGAGGCTGTGCTGCAAGTGGGCACAGCAAGCTGGGGCCAGGAGAGGCCAGCAGACAGGGGTTACTTAGATTGGACTGGCCCTCATCCCTGGGCAAGACCACCTTGCTCTGATCAGGTCTGGCAGTCACCAAAGGCCAAGGCCACCTAGAGGAGCATGGAGAGTTTTGGGGGATGGGCATCCCCAGCCATGCTCCACTGTAGTCATTTCTATGCCAGACCCTCTGGGAACCACATAGACTGGCGTCCTGCCCCACCACCTCTCGGAGTAGCTCTCCCTACCAGCTGAAGTGTCCATGGGAGCTGTAGGGTCTCTGCAGCTAGGATTCTGGAGGACTATGGTGAGAGCAGGCCACTCCTTGCCTGTTCAATACACCCTTTTCTCAGGAAACACTATATTTTAAAATTCTTTCTGTCTTTTTTTTTCCCTCTATATAGGTCCTTAAGGCTTTCTTTCTTTTTAAAATTTAAATTTTATTTATTTATTTAAATTGAAAAATTAAAATTGTGTATATTTATGATGTATAACATAATGTTTTGATGTATGTATACACTGTGGAATGGCTAAATAAAGCTATTTAACATATGTATAACCTCACATTTTTTTTGTGATGAGAACACAAAATGTATTATCTTAGCACTTTTCATATATGCAATTGTTATTAACTATGATCACTATGCTGTATAATAGATCTCTCAACATTATTTCTCCAATCTAATTGAAATTCTGTATCCTTTGGCCAACATCTCTATCAACCCCCACCCTACTCTCTCATAACCACTATTCTGTTCTCTATTTCTATGAGGTCAGCATTTTTAGACTCCACATTCAAATGACATCATGTGGCTTTTATTTTTCTCTGCCCCATTTGTTACACTTAACATAATGCCCTACAAGTTCATCCATGTTGTTACAAATGACAGAATTTTGTTCTTTTTAAAGGCTAAATAGTATCCCATTGTATATTTACCACATTTTAAAAATTAATTCATCAGCGGATGGAAACTTAAGTTGATTCCATACCGCAGCTATTGTGAATAATGCTGCAGTGACTGTGGGAGTGTGGATATCTTTTCCATATACTGATTTCATTCCCTTGGGATGTATATCTGGTAGTGAGATTGCTGGATCCTATGGTGGTTGTATTTTTAATTTTCTGAGGAACCTCCACACCATTTTCCACAGTGGCTGTGCTAATTCACATTGCTACCAACAGTGTTCAAGGGTTCCCTTTTCTTCACATCCTTGCCCACATTTTTATCTTTTTTAAGACTTTCAGTCCAGCAAATATTTTTTTTTGAGACAGTTTCACTCTTGTTGCCCAGGCTGGAGTGCAATGGCATGATCTCAGCTCACAGCAACCTCCGCCTCTTAGATTCAAGTGATTCTTCTGCCTCAGCCTCCTAAGTAGCTGGGAATTACAGGCATGCACACCATGCCCAGTTAATTTTGTCTTTTTAGTAGAGACGGGGTTTCTCCATGTTGGTCAGGCTGGTCTTGAACTTCCGACCTCAGGTGATCTGCCTGCCTTGGCCTCCCAAAGTGCTGGAGTTACAGGCATGAGCCACTGCATCCAGCCGCAAATTTGTAAATGATACACACACCTACTTCGAATACTAATACAAACTGACAAAATTTCCGGAATACTTTCCAGAAGAGGGTAAAGAACTAAGTAACATGTTTTCTTTGAAGCATTTTTTCCCTAATATCCAAAGACTGGGAACTACATGAGTACAGGTATCCATCAATAGGGGATTGACTGTATAAACTAAGGTATTGAATATATCCACAAAAATGAAATATGTGACAGCCGTAGCTGACTGTGAGGAACAGTACCGGATGGCGCTGAGGGAAGGAGTGTGTCTTCTGGGTGGATTTTGTGTGGTAGATGCAGCTAAATGCCACTAGCAGCTTTGCATGGTTCTGGTGGGGTGGCTGGGCCAGCTGAAAGGCCTCTTTTATAGGCAGAAGTCTCTTCATTCCGATGGCACAGACTAGCCCTGCTCACGCTCCACTGCAGCTGGCCCGAGCATCCCAAGCCCAGGGTCTCCAAAGAGCTGCCTCAGATGGCTGCAGCACACCCAGGTACCCACCTTATTTTGATGGATGTTACACTGATAGGAGGCATGCAGAAATTTTCCTAAATGGTTGGAATATTGGCACAGTTCATTTCTGTTAACTCCCTAGAGCGTGTTCCAAATGACCTTTTATAAGTTTTTTTCATGTTTACAACTCCTGAGAAGGTAGAGGATGATGAAATTTCAGAGGAAATTTTGAAATCTGTGAAATTTTAGCCTTTGGGAGCTAGTCTTGGATAAAACATTCTTACCTAAATGACATGCTGTAATCCTAAACCTCCCTTTCAGGAAGCAGGCTGGGAAAACAATCAGTGATGTAGTCGGCTATGGAATTGCTGAAATGTAGCCTGAGTTTTGGGAAATATGTGATGTGTTAAAATAGCTGGGACCCCAGGGATGGTGATGCACCAGACCAGCTGTGGACCAACACTTATTCAAAACTCTCAATTCTGAGACACGTGGTTTCTCAATATGAACAATGTGGAAGACGGTAATTTTCTGTAAGCTCATTTACCAAACCTGCTGTGTTTGTACATATTATTTGTAACTTACTTTTTTCATTTGTTTCAAGTGTATTCATAACTGCTCTTCAGAGCATTTCTATGATGGCTGCTTTAAAATTCTCATCAGTTGATTCCAACATCTGTGTCATCTCTGTTGATTGTCTTTTCTCATTCAAATTGAGATTTTCCTTATTCTTGGTATGATGAGTGATTTTCGTTTACATCTTGGACATTTTGGATATTATGCTATGAGACTCTGGATCTTATTTAACTCTCCTGTTTTAGGACTCCTCTCATTTCACATCACCAAGGGAAAGGGGCCTTGCCTGTAACTGCCAAGTGAGGGTAAAAGTCCAGTTCCCCTCTAGTGACACTTGGGGGACTGCTTTATTACTCTTGGTGGATGGGGGGGCAGGCTCCACAACAGGCTTCTGCTGACACCCTCTGGCTGGCAGGGGTAGGGGCCTCTCATTACTGGTGTCTACATGCCCTCCACTGACATTGAGGGGGAGGAAGGGCTCACTATCCCTGGGAGGTGGTAAAAGTCCTGGCTTCTCACTCAGCCTCTTCTGACTCTACCCTACCAAGAAGAGCTAAGGCACCTGGGCCATTACAAGAAAAATATACTGCCATAATATGACCAGCTCTTATCATTCTTAAAAAACTTTTTACACATACACAAAAGTAAATAGACAAATATAATGAATTCCATATACTCATCATCCAACTTCAACAATGATATTTTGCCAATCTGGTTTCATCTGTCTTCCCCAAACTTGTCTTGCTCATGTATTTTATAGAAAACCCAGATATTATTTTATTTAGTAATATGTATTTCATATGGAATTTAAAAAACCATAACCTCAATTCCACTATCATTCTTAGCAAATTAATAACTTCTTAATATCATTTTTGATTAGTCTTCATTCAAATTTTCATGATTAAATTCCATGAAGGAGATGTCTAAACTTAACTGTCTAATTCCTCATCTCCCATTTTGTCTTTAACCCACTTTGATTTTTGTCCCCATAAGTCCACTGGAACCACTGAATATCACCAATGGCCTCCATGTTTTCAAATCCAATCGTTCTTTTTAATATACACTCAGGTCCCAAGCAGTTGAGAAAGTTGATGTTTTCCTCCTGGAACACTTTCTTCACTTGGTCTCTGGGACGTCATGTTCACCCTCTTTTTTTAACTCACTTGCTACTTCTTCCTTTCCTGATGTCTAATTTTTGAAATACTCTAGGAAGTATGTGGTTCTCTTCAGTATATGCATGTCTTTCTTAGGTGATAACCAAACTTTCTATGTTCATACTAACTTTTCATCTGACCTCCAAGCTATATGTCAAACTAGCATATTCACCATCTTCTCTTGGATGTCTAATAGGCATCTTAAACTTTACATATTTAAATACTGACTCCAAATCAGACTGTGCTCCTTCCCAAGTCTTCCTCCTTTCAGCAAATGGCACAACAATAGTAAAAAGAGAACAATGAGTTAACTCGGCACTGTAAACTAGGGTTATCTGGGGAGGCCTCTCTGAGGTAATATCTGAACTGAAGTTAGAATGGCGAGAAGGATTTGGTTAAAAAACAAGACAGGTGGAGGAATCTGGGAATCATTATTTATTTTCGTACTCCCACATCTAATCTATCAACAAATTCTTTTTGCTCCACTTTCAGAACAAATCTGGAACCTGACCAGTCTTCATCACTTTCATTACTGTTACCTTTTACTAAGTCACCATCATTTTTCACTTGGACCACTGCAATAGTTTTTCAAGTGGTCTTCCACTAAGATGTAATCTCTATCAGAATAGAGACATTTTGTTGTTGTTGTTGTTGTTTGATACAGAGTTTCGCTCTTGTTGCCTGGGCTGCAGTTCAATGTTCAAGTGATTCTCCTGCCTAAGCTACCCAATTAGCTAGGATTACAGGCATGCACCACCATGATCAGCTAATTTTGTATTTTAGTAAAGACGGGATTTCTCCATGTTGGGCAAGCTGGTCTTGAACCCCTGACCTCAGGTCATACACCTGTCTTGGCCTCCCAGAGTGCTGGGATTATAGGCGTGAGCCACTGCACCCGGCCAGGACATGTTTTATTTACTGATATACTCCCTGCATTTGCAACAAAACCTGTTAAATATTGATGCTCAGTAAATTGTTATTGAATGCTTTCTGTACTTTATCAGCCAGATAAGGTTCATGGTATCTTTCTGCTCAATACATACCCATTCAATGGTTTAATATCGCAATTAAACCTAAAATCTGATTCTCACCTTGTATGATCTGTCCCCTGCTATCACCCCAACTCATCTCCATCTGCCTTTCTCCTTGCTCCCTCAACTCCAGCCACATTAGTTTCCTGGAGTTACCTCAGATACACCAAGCATGCTCCTATTTCATGGCCACACATAGCTGTTCCTTCCACCTAAACATTGTTTCCCCAAATCTTCTCTGACTGGCTCCTTCTCCTAGTTTCTGCTTAAATACTGCTGCTTTGGAGCAGCCTCCCTGACAACATTATTTAGAGTGTCAACTTAACACATTGCTCTCTTTCCTTTCACTATGATTTTTTTCTTCATAACCCTTAAAACCAAAGGGCATTTATTAATTTACTTTTTATTGTCTAGCAAATTCACTAGAATGTGAGATATATGAAGTAACTCTAGCTCAATAATGTTGTTGAATGAAGAGATGTATCAATCCAGCGATATAACCTTCTTGTGTTACAAGTGGGGACATTGAGAACCAGAGAGGCAAGGTTGCTTGTTAAGTTGGTGGCTGAGCTGCAGCTCCACTGCTATCCTCTGGAATCTCGGATTATATTAAATCTTACTACATGACATTGCAATAAGACCCTGAAAATTCTATTAGTTCCATTCCCTGCCCACTGTAAATGCAGAGCTTGCTGCATGTTTTTCTTTCACATCTTTAACAATAATGCAAGCTGGTTGGCACTTTCCAGGATTTCCCTAAGGGGAGAGGAGGAGCAGAACACCTCTGCTGGTTTCTCCTTTGAAACGGAGACTTTGCAACGTCAGCTGCCATGCCATTGTTGGACAACAATATGTGTCTCAGAGGCAAGGAAAATTTCCCACACTCGGTGCTTACCAGACGCCTGGCTGGTGAGCCCTGGTCTCCCCATTACTCCTGGGTTCCTTGTTTCTTTTTCCTCTCTCTTTGTTATGTCATCTATTCATGACTGGGGCAAGATGCCATGCTATTCTTTCTCAATTCTGGATCAGTCTGTTATTAGCTATTCTCCTTGGATGCCCTATTCATGAAAACCCAACCACCCCCAGTTGCATAGGTGAATTACGTGGAAAAGTTCAAGGCACATTTTTCCTGCTTGGTTTGTGTGTTTCCTGTGATTCAGCAATCTTCAGAGAGAGCTCTTCATCATGTTACACCATCATAGCCCATGTCTCTTGGTCCAAGTAGGCTAAATCTAGTCCAAAGTTTGTGGATGTTCTCAGGGAATAATAAAGCCACGGGGTAGCAAAGTGAGTCTGTGCTGTGGATTTGTTTCATCAATCCGTGGTTTTAAGAGACCTAAAAATGGAAATGTACTCATGGTAAGAGCAAGTGGATAGAGAAGGTTAAACACATGATGCTCCAGTCACTTTAGGTTAAACTTTAATTCCTCTTCAGGTGTGCCTCCCCCAGCTCTAACACTTTCCTAAGTTACCCTGCTTTCTGGACATCAGGTTCCCCACTCAGTAAGTGGGGCTCAGAGTAATAACCTGATATAAAAATCTGGTGTTTTGTATTTTGCTTTTAGCTATTTTTAGCTAAGAATTGAAGCCAGATCGAGCATCCTTTCATCTGCAGAGCTTAAGTGCAGGATGTTGGGAATCAGGACTCCAATTCATTTAACATGTTCCTGGTTCTTTCACCTGTGAAATTGTGTGCTTTTTTCCAGTGCAGGAGTTATACATCTGTATGTGCATGTGCATAGTGTGTCTGTGTGTGTGAATGTGAATGAAAGACCTGAACCAAGCCCTGAAATGCCTATTGAAATCTTAAATCATCAGATAAAATAGAAACAGTGCTGTACCGTATCTTAAACTTACAGATTAAGTACCTTAATTTGTAAGTATTGTATCTTAACTTTACAGTATTATATTTTTTTTCCCATGGTACTTGAAGTTTATTATATCATCTCTCTGTTTGAGAATTTTTTTTTTATTATTGTACTTTAGGTTCTGGGGTACATGTGCAGATACTGTATTTTAAAGTTACAGGTTAATAGCACCAAATCTGTGGAGCAAGAAGACATGGATTCAAACCACTGCTGTACGTCTTGTATGCTTTTTGATTTTGAAAGAGATTTTCCCCCTTTTTTGAGCCTTGGCTTCCATATACAAAATGAAGTTACCAATAGTATCAACCTCATAGGGTAAGCATGGAGATTAGATAATGTATATGTATATAAAATGTATTAAATGCTTAATATAGTCTGATATTTGGTAAGTGTTCAATAAATATTATTGTTCAGTAAAAATTATAATTAGTAATGTAATACACAGTGCCATAGAATCAGTGATAAAATAGAATTGCATGTTTTCTATGACATTCCCTTCTCTTTAGAATTTCATTTAAGCTTCTCTCTGCCTGATTTTATACCTTTCCAAAAACGAACCTCTCTATTTATGATATGGTTATGGCAGCCCCTTGAAGGAAATCTCTCCATTGCTTGCTAGTCTTTTGGGAGACCTCCAGGCACATTTTTTTTTTTTATCTTTTTTTTTTTCTTTTTTCCCAGCACTTTGGGGGGCTGAGCCAGGACGATTGCTTGAGCCCAGGAGTTTGTGACCAGCCTGGGCAACATGGCGAGACCCGGTCTCTACACAAAAATCTTTTTTTTTTTTTTTTTTTTTTTTTAGAGAGGGAAAGAAGTAGAATAAAAGAAAAAAGAAAGAGAAAGAGGGAGAGAGAACGAAAATCTTGCTCTATTGCTCAGGATTTCATTTAAATCTGTAAAATGCTTATGCAATTACTA
>CAUYQU010102632.1:0-40603 GCA_963574635.1 Cheracebus regulus | reverse complement strand
TGATGGGCTTCCCTTTGTGGGTAACCCGACCCTTCTCTCTGGCTGCCCTTAGCATTTTCTCCTTCATTTCAACCCTGGCGACTCTGATGATTATGTGCCTTGGGGTTGCTCTTCTTGAGGAATATCTTTGTGGTGTTCTCTGTATTTCCTGGATTTGAAATATTGGCCTGCCTTGCTAGGTTAGGGAAGTTTTCCTGGATAATATCCTGATGAGTATTTTCCAGCTTGGATTCATTCTGTCACATTTAGGTACACATATCAAATGTAGATTAGGTCTTTTCACATAGTCACATAGTTCTTGGAGACTTTGTTCATTCCTTTTTACCATTTTTTCTCTAATCTTGCCTTCTCATTTTATTTCATTGAGTTGATCTTTGACCTCTGATATCATTTCTTCTGCTTGGTCGATTCGGCTGTTACAACTTGTGTATGCTTTGTGAAGTTCTCGTGTTGTGTTTTTCAGCTCCATCAATTCACTTATATTCCTCTCTAAGTTGTCCATTCTCATTAGCATTTCGTCAAATCTTTTTTCAAAGTTCTTAGTTTCTTTGCATTGGGTTAGAACGTGTTCTTTTAGCTCAGAGAAGTTTCTTATTACCCACCTTCTGAAGCCTGTTTCTGTCAATTCATCACACTCATTCTCCATCCAGCCTTGTTTACTTGCTGGTGAGGAGTTGTGATCCCTTGTAGGAGGAGAGGCGTTCTGGTTTTCGGTGTTTTCATCCTTTTTGCGTTGGTTTCTTCCCATCTTTGTGGATTTATCCACCTGTTTTCTTTGTAGTTGTTGACTTTCAGATTGGGTCTCTGAGTGGACATCCAGTTTGTTGGTGATGAATTTATTTCTTTCTGTTTCTTAGTTTTCCTTCTAACAGTCAGGCCCCTCTGCTGTAGGATTGCTGGAGGTCCACTCCAGGCCCTGCTTCCCTGGGGATCACCTGCAGTGGCTGCAGAACAGTAAGGTTTGCTGCCAGTTTCTTCTGCTATCTTTGCCCCAGAACGATACCCACCAGATGTCAGTCTGAGCTCTCCTTTATGAGGTGACTCTTTGGATATACATGGGGCAGGGAGCTGCTTGAGGAGACGGTCTTTTATAGGAGCTCAAGTGCTCAGCTGTGAGCTCCCTTGTTCATTCAGAGCTGCTGGGCAGGTACATTTAAGTCTGCTGCAGCAGAATTCATAAATGCTTCCCCCCCCCCCCAGGTGCTCTGTCCTGGGGAGTTAGGGCTTTATTGATAAATTTCTGTTGTGCTGCTGCCTTTTTTCAGGGCTGCCCTGCCCAGCAAGGATGCAGCCTAGTCACAGTCTGCCTGCACAGGCTTTGCTGAGCTGCTGTGGGCTCCGCCCAGCTGCCATGTGAACTTCCCTGCAGTCCTGTTTATACGGGTATAGTTAGAACTGCCTGGGCAATGGCGGCTCACCTCTGTAATGGCAGACTCTCTCTGTAATGGGCTGCCTCAGCAATGGCGGACTACTTCCGTAGTGGTGGACTGCCTTGGTAATGGTGGATGCCCCTCCGCTACAGAGCTGGACCATCCTGAGTTCAGCTGTGCTTGCTGTGAATCTCTCAATCCAGAGCATTTCAGATTGCTGCTTTTTTTGTGGAGGTGGGACCAGCCAAGCCTGATCACCTGGCTCCCTGCTTCAGACCCCCCCTTTTTTTTCTCAGTTGAATGGGCGACTCTGTCTCCCAGGTGTTCCAGTCACCTGTTGAAAAGGCGCCGGGATCTGTGTGATTTCCCGTGCAGCAACCCACTGCGCCGGCTGAAACAGCTGCGCTGAGATTCGTGGCGCTTTTTTGCCCGGGAATCTCTTGGCCTGGCTCCCTGTTTCAGTCCCCCTTTTTATCAGTTGAATGGGCGACTCAGTCTCCCAGGATCTCCAATCGCCAGCTAAAACAGTGCCGGGACCCGTGTATTTTGTGCGGAGACCTGCCATGGCAGCCAAAACAGCCATGCTGGCGACCCGTGGGGCTCGTCCGCCTAGGAATCTCCTGTTCTGTGGGCAATAAAAATCCATCTGGAAATGTGGCATCCACTCATTCTCCACACATTCTTTGGGAGCTACAATCCTGAGCTCCTCCTAATCAGCCATCTTGGATCTGTCCATAAATGGAGATTTTAATTGAGTAGGACCAATCACTCTAAAAGAATCTTGATTACTATTGATCAGCTACAGTTAAATAGGATTAGATTCACTTGGCCATCAGTCCACTTGGCAGTCTTGGTTGAGTTCTGGGAAAGGCAAACATGGGGTCTCCTGTGAGCAGCCCCTATGCCCAGCACTGTGCCCCAGGGAAGGGCCTGTGTCCCTGCTGGGTCTCCGCTGGCTGCCTCTTCCCAGTGCACTGGTCCTGACGTCCATGTCAGTCTTTCAGTGACTATTCCTGCACAGTCTGTTAACACACCAGAGGAAACCCACTGGTGTGACTCAAGAATTCTAAATATGCACATGTCTCTTACATGAGAGTTCTGGATGCCTGGGCCTCAGTGTTCACCCAGGCATCATCCTCATGCTCAGGAACGTCTGTGGCTACAGCTCTCCCTGAGAGGCTCTTTTTCTTCAGGAAATAAAGGCTTTTCCAGAAGCATCCCAGCAGACTCCGTTTAGCTGGAGTGGGTCCCGGGGGACATCTCCAGGATCCTCCTAAGGAGGTGGGTGAAGGAGGAGGGGTGCCATGGCTTTTCCCCCTCAGTCTCACAGCATCAGCAAAGCCTTGGTATCTTTCCCCTTGTCCAGTTAACATTTACCTTGTACCTTGGTACTTTGTCCTCTCAATTTTTAAAAATCATTTATTTTGAGATGGAGTCTTGCTGTCACCCAGGCTGGAGTACAATGGCATGATCTTGGCTCACTGCAACCTCTGCCTCCCAGATTCTTCTGCCTCAGCCTCCCAAATAGCTGAGATTATGGGTGCCTGCCACCATGCATTGCTAATTTTTGTATTTTTTTTTAAGTAGAGATGAGTTTTTACCATCTTGGTCAGGCTGGTCTTGAACTCCTTATCTCAGGTGATCCCTCCTTGGCCTCCCAAAAAGCTGGGATTACAGGTGTGAGCCACCATGCCTGGTGTATTTCCATTTTTATTTAAGAAATTCTTAAATTTCCATCTTTTTCTTTTTTAAACAGAGTTTCACTCTGCCACCCACACTGGAGTGCAATGGTGAGATCTCGGCTCACTGCAACCTCCGCCTCCAGGGTTTAAGTGGTTCTTCTGCCTCAGCCTCCCAAGTAGCTGGGATTACAGAGCACGCCACCACACCCATCTAATTTTTGTAGTTTCTAGTAGGGATGGGGTTTCACCATGTTGGCCAAGCTGGTCTCAAACTCTTGGCCTCAAATAATCTACCTGCCTTGGCCTCCCAAAATGATGGGATTACAGGTGTGAGCCAGTGCACCCAGCCCCTGCCTTCCATCTTAACTTCTTCATTGACCCGGTGGTCTTAGAGCACTTTGAACGCATCATCCCATTCTGTCCTGGCCTGTAAGGTTTCTGCTGAGAAATCTGCTGTTAGTCTGATGGGGGTTCCTTTATGTGTGACTAGATGTTTTTTTATTCTTGCTAATTTTAGAATTCTCTCTGTGTCTGACTTTAGGCAGTTTGAATACAATGTGCCTCGGAGAAGGCCTTTTTGCATTGTATCAGTTTGGAGCTGTCAGGCCCTCCTGTAGCTGGATGTGTAAATTTCCTGCTAGACTTGGGAATTTTTCATTATTATTTTGTTAAACAGGTTTTCTAACCCTTTCATTCTCTCTTTGCCTTCTGGGCCCCAACAATTCAAAACTCTGGACTCTTTACGGTGTTCCATGTGTCACAAAGGTTTTGCTGCTTTTTATTCTTTTTTCATTATTTTTGTCTGACTAGCTTATTTCAAAAGACTCATCTTCAAGTTCTGCAATTCTTCTGCTTGATCTAGTCATTGCTGAAGTTTTTGATGTATTTTGTGTTTCATTCAATGTATTATTCAGTTCCAGAATTTTTTAATTTAGTATGTGTTTGGTTATTTTTCTGATATCTACCTCTTCAATAAGTTTCTCATTCATATCCTGAATTGTTTTTCTGATAGTTTTATATTGCTTTTCAGAATCATTTTCTATTTCTCTGAGGTTCTTTAGGATCAATAATTTGGATTCTTCTTCCTGGATTTCATGAATTCCTCTTCCTTCCTTTCCCTCCTTCTTTCTCCCCTTCTTCTTCTCCTCCTTTTTCTCCTTTTTCCTTCCCCTTCCCCTTTCTTTCTGACAGCTCCCTTCCCTACCCTTCTTCTTTCTGACAGCATCTCACTCTGTCACCCAGGCTGGAGTGCAGCAGTTCCATCACAGCTCACTTGAACTATATACAACCTTGAATTCCTGGGCCCAGGTGATCTTCCCACCTCTGCCTCCTGAAGAGCTGAGACTACATGTGCACCCCAATGAATTTCTTTTGATTGGGTTCGTAGCTGAAGAATTACTATGTTCCTTTGGAGGTGTCACATTTCCTTGCTTTTTCATGTTTCCTTTGTCCTTACGTTGATATCTGCTCATTTGGTATAATAGTCACTTCTTCCAATTGTTTGAATCTGTTTTCACAGAGGAGGACTTTTTCCTGAAGATCTATCTATGGTGCTGGTTGGGTAGGGCACTTTGGCTTTTATTCTGGGTGAATGCAATAGTATAGTCTCTGTAAGATTTCTTCAGCTGTAAGCAGTGTCAGTGGTATCTGTGATTTCTTCTGTGGCTTAGGGTGCAATTAGTAGAGGCTGTGGCAACATTTTATTGTTTGTTGAGACAAAGTCTTGCTGTGTCGCCCAGCCTGGAGTGCAGTGGCGTGATCTTGGCTCACTGCAGTCTCCACCTCCCAGGTTCAAGCAATTCTGCTTCAGCCTCCCAAGAAGCTGGGATCATAAGTGCGCACCAACATACCTGGCTAATCGTTGCATTTTTTGTAGAGATAGGATTTTGCCATGTTAGCCAGGCTGGTCTCAAACTCCTGACCTCCGATAATCTGCCCTCCTTAGCCTCCTAAAGTGCCGGGATCATAGGCATGAGCCATCATGCCTGGTGGCAATGTTTTACTGAGGACTTAGCTCCAGGTAGGCCAGTCTTCAGGCCTCAGTGGTGGCAGCAGTGGGATGAGTATGCCTGGCCTTGGGCCCCAGGACAGCCTACAATGGCACCAGTGTTAGCAGGTCTAGGTGGGCTGATTCTGGGGCCTCCCAGTGGCTTACTTGGATGCTGGTAGTGATGGTGGTGGGCCAGGCAGGTGGGCCCCTTGGCAGCCAGTGTGGTGGGGGCAATGGCAGTGGCAATGGTGGGATGACCCACTGGATGGGCTGCTGTTGGCAGTGGCTGTGAAGGGCTAGGTGGGCCAGTGCAGTCCTTTCCCAGAATGTCAAACAGTTGGAATCATACAGTATGTAGCCTTTTTAGACTAGCTTCATCCACTTAAAAATGAACATTAAGATTCCTTCATGTCTTTTCATGGGCTAGTCATTCACTTCTTTTTTTTTTTTTTTTTTTTTTTTTGAGACAAAGTCTCTCTCTGCCACCCAGCCTGGAGTGCAGTGGTGTGATCTCAGCTCACTGCAACCTCCACCTCCCAGGTTCAAGTGATTCTCCTGCCTCAGACTTCCAAGTAGCTGGGACTAAAGGCACACACCATCACACTCAGCTAATTTTTTGTATTTTTAGTAGAGACGGGGTTTCACCATGTTAGCCAGGATGGTCTCAATCTCCTGACCTCGTGATCCACCCACCTCAGCCTCCCAAAGTGCTGGAATTACAGGCGTGAGCCACCATGCCCAGCCTAGTCATTCACTTCTTTTTAGCACTGAATAATATCTCATTGTGTGGATGTACCACAGTTTATCAGTTCACCTACTGAAGGGCATCTTGGTTGCTTTCAAGGTTTGGTAATGATGAATACAGCTGCTATAAACATCTTTGTGAAAGTTCTTGTGTGGACATGTTTTCAACCCCCTGGAGCAAATACTGAGGAGCTTGATTGCTGGATCACAGGGTAAGAGTATGCCGAGTTCTGTGTGAAGCTGCCAAACTGTCTTCCAAAGTGACTGCACCAGTTTGCATTAACCACCACATCCTCACCAGCACCTGGTGTTATCCATTTTGGATTTTAGCTATCCTAACAGGTATGTAGTGGTGTCTCATTTTTGTTTTAATTTGCTAGTCCCTAATAACCATTAATGAGTAGCATCTTTGTATATGCTCAATTGCCATCTGCGTATCTTCTTTGGTGAGGGGTCTATTCAATTTTCATTTTCAATCACATTGTTTCCTTATTGTTGAGTTTTACGAGTCCTTTGTATATATTGGATACCTGTTCTTTCTTTTGTGAGATAGGTTCTCACTCTGTTGCCCAGCCTTGACCTCCTGGGTTCGAGAGATCCCTCCTGC
This sequence comes from Cheracebus regulus, assembly GCA_963574635.1. Lineage (NCBI taxonomy): Eukaryota > Metazoa > Chordata > Mammalia > Primates > Pitheciidae > Cheracebus > Cheracebus regulus. The sequence continues at coordinate 34,210 of CAUYQU010102632.1, read as the reverse complement.
CTCAGCCTCCCAAGTAGCTGGGACTACAGGCATGTACCACCATGCCTGAATAAATATTTTGTTGTTTTTTATAGAGACGGAGTATCACTAATATTGCCCAGGCTGATTTTTGAACTCCTAGACTCATGCAATTCTCCTTCCTCAGTCTCCCAAAGTGCTGGGACTGCAGGCGTGAGCCACCACACCTGACTCAGTTCTTTATATGTCTTTCACAAATATCAAATATTTTCTCCCAGTCTGTGGTTTGTCTTCCTATTCTCTGAGCAAATTCATTTTTTTTTTTTTGAGATGAGGTTTTGCTCTTGTCACCCAGACTGGAGTGCAGTGGCATGATCTCGGCTCACTGCAAACTCTGCTTCTTGGGTTCAAGCGAGTCTCCTGCCTCAGCCTCCCAAGTAGCTGGGATTACAGGTGCCCACCACTAGGCCCAGCTAACTTTTGCATATATATATGTAAACACACATATATATATATATATTTGAGATGGAGTCTTGCTCTGTTGCCCAGGCTGGAGTGCAGTGGTGTGATCTCGGCTCACTGCAACCTCCACCTCCCGGGTTCAAGTGATTCTCCTGCCTCAGCCTCCTTAATAGCTGGGATTGCAGGCACATGCCACCACACCCAGCTAATTTTTTGTATTTTTAGTAGAGACAGGGTTTTACCATGTTAGCCAGGATGGTCTTGATCTCCTGACCTTGTGATCCACCCACCTTGGCCTCCCAAAATGCTGAGATTACAGGTGTTAGCCACTGTGCCCGGCCGTCATTTTTGTATTTTTAGTAGAGACGGGGTTTCTCCATGTTGGCCAGGCTGGTCTTGAACTCCTGACCTCAGGTGATCCACCCACACTGGCCTCCCAAAGTGCTGGGATTACAGGCATGAGCCACCATGCCCGGCTGAGTGAACTGATTTTTCAGAAAAGTGCAAAGGCAATTCAGTGGTGAAAAATATTTTCTTTCTTTCTTAGGGTCTCTCTCTGTCACCCAGGCTGGAGTGCAGTGGTGCAACCACAGCTCAGTGCAGCTTCAACCTCCTGGGCTCAAGGGATCCTCCTGCCTCAGCCTCCCTAGTAGCTAGGACTACAGACATGCACCACTGAGGATAATGTTTTCAACAAAATGGTGTTAAAACAATTGGGTATTCACAGGCAAAAAAAAAAAAAAAAAAAAAGTTGACCCATACCTCACAACATATTAAAAAATTAACCCTAGCTGGGCACAGTGGCTCACACCTGTAATCCCAGCACTTTGGAAGACCAAGACAGGCATTATTTGAGCTCAGGAGTTCACAACCAGCCTGGGCAACACAGTGAGACCCCATCTCTACAAAAAATAGAAAAAAAAATAGCCTATGAAAAGACATTCAACTTCACTCAAGAAGAAATGATCAAAACTACACGGAACCACCACTCACCCTGTGGGACTGCAAAATGGTACCACCCTGTGGAGGGAATGTTGCAATACCCCAAACCACCCAGATACAGTCACCCCTGTGGCCCAGCGCTGCCCACCTCTGAATTCACCCTGAAGACATGCCTCAAACAAATGAAAATACAAAGGCACTCGGTTATGCATGGCAGCATTATCTGAATTTACAAAATACTGGAAATAAGCAAACTGCCCACACAGAAGACAGTAGCTGAAGAAGTGATACCACGATTTCCAGGAGCGACTGTTACGTGAACAAACCAGTGTGTGGCTGGGAGCTCACGCCTGTCATCCCAGCACTTGAAGAGGCCAAGGCAGGAGAACTGCTTGAAGCCTGGTGTTCAAGACCATCCTGGGCAACACAGCGAGACCCCATCTCTACAAAAGAAACTAAAAATCTGCTGGGCTTAGTGGCACACACTTGGTAGTCCCAGCTACTTGGGAGGCTCAGGTGGGAGGATGGCTTGAGCCCAGGAGATGGAGGCTGTAGTCAGCTACTGCACAATTGTACTCCAGCTTGGCCTACAGAGCAAGACCCTATCTCTAAAATCAAACCAAAAAGCCAAAGTGCAAAAGAGCATATAAAGAAAGCTACATCTAAGAAAGAAGAGAATACATGTATATACATTTATCTTTACAAAATTAAACACATGCAAGATAAACCAGAAGATAATTATGCTCACTACCAAAAAGCGGGGAGGAGGTATGGGAGGGAGTGGCTCCCGGCACCAGCCCTTAGGAGTTTTGACATCTGGAAGCACGGTCATGATCTACAAACCCAACAGGATGGGGTGTGGGGCGGGAGGCAAAGACTGAAAGCCAGCGGGAAGGGCGAACCCAGCTCTATTTCCAACGAAGGCAGCGCCACACTGCCGGTGGAGAAGCCAGTCCAAGGAACTCATCAGCGCGGCAGACAACGGCACCCGAGGTTGTGGGCAGGGAGCGAACTGCGCCCAAATCCTGACCTCTTGATGGTGGGTTTGTTTTTGCAATCCTGTGCCAAAGCAGCACTGGAGCTCCCGAGCAGGCGTGCACTGGACTCCCCAGCAGATGTGTGAGGACGCTGCTGTTGATGGGGGTCACGGTCCTCAGGGTGGAGACGGAGGGGGATGGAGGGACAGGGGTGCAGGGAGAACCCTGCAAGGCGAGACGGAATCCGAGGTGCGGGCACAGCTGTGCTGTTTCAGATCTGTACACGCGTATTACATACGTGCGTGTGTCTGCATGTCAGCAAACCCCCTTCCTCCCCAGCCTGTCCACAGAAAGGGCCTAAAGCCCAGGAACCCAGTGGCACTGAGCACACCTGTGTTGAGATCCCGGTCTCTAATGTATTCCCTACCAAAGGGGGCCAAGCTCCGCAGAGCAACAGCCGAGGACAGAGGCTCAAGAGGACACCCCACCATGCCTGGTCGTGAGGAGGCGCTCGAAGGAGAGGGCACAGCACATAGCGCACTGTCGGAGCGTGGCAGGGCTCCCACCAGCAAATCTCTGCAACACCAGAATCATTAAGGACAGGAGCGACTCACATATCACTGAAGTCGGGAAGCAATCCACATGCGCCCAGTGACATGAGTGCAGATAACCAGTGAATACCTGAGACACACAGGCGGACGGACAGGGGAGGAGGGGGCCCTGTCTGCGGGATTTGGGGGCGGGAAGCCTGCTCTCCAGCCTCAGCATCTGGCCTCTGTGAGTCAGGAAATGTCTGCACGGATGTTTGCCAGATACAGTGGGGAAAACAGGAGGCACCAGGTGGAGGGGCAGCGCCAGGGCACCTGGGCCAACAGTCGCACACTCCCAGAGCTCAGGAAGAAAGTGTGTCCTTATGCACATGTGTGCACGGTGTGTGTTATGTGTTGTGTGCATGTGTATATGTACATGGTGTGTGTGTTGTGTGTGCATGGTGTATGCGCATGTGTGTGGTACGTGTGTGCATGGTATATAGTATGTGTGCACGTGAGCATGTGTGCGTACATGGTGTGTTCACGTGAGCGTATGTGCATGGTGTGTGTGCGTGCGTGTGTGCACGTGAGCATGTGCATGAGTGGTGTGTGCACGTGAGCGTGTGTGCATGTGTGTGTAGCAGTACCCAGTCCGTCTCCAGTGCCTAGCAGCATCACACGCGCTTTGGTGCATTACACATGCACGGTCAGTGAAGCTGACAGCACCTAACTGTCCCTTGACCATGCACCTGGAATAATCACGTGTGATAAGCTATCACACAGGAAACCGTAAAGTTTCCATTCTCATTCTTTTCTATAATCTCGAGGTTCCAATCAACATTTTATTGCCTTATTCTTTTTATCTCATTCCTTTTTGAAAGTGTTTATCTCTTAAAATTTCATCTGTGATGGAGCTGGGATGCCTGTGAATACACCAGTTGCAGGGGTGGTGGTGGACGGGGGACGGCCGGGGCCACCATGGTCTCCCGAGAGGGGGTGCTGTCTTAGATGTCCCAAGAGACCCTCAGGCAGCAGGTGTGGGGTGCTGCCAAAATACAGATGCCCCTGGGAGGCCAGGACACACGTAGCCTCAAAGACAGGTGCCCAGCTGGGCCTGCTGCTCCCGATTAGTCACGAATGGCACTTGGTCTGGATGCCAGACAACTGTGTCGCCCACCCTGCCGCCCACCCACAGGAAGGCCTGAGCAGGCCACTGTCACCCTGGGCAGTGGCTCCTGGGGTGCCAACAAGATCTGGGCCCCTCATTCTCTGGCGCTGCCAGCCCCAGGTGAGGCCACAGAGGAGGCCCTGGCCTGCTCTGGTGTCTGGTGTCTGTCAGAGCCATGTGCACAGTGCTTTGATTTGCTTCTCTGAATTGTCACAACTGTGCGGAAACTGGCAGCAACAGCAGCTCCAGGAGGGCCTGTAGCTGCTGAGGGCTGCCCAGTGCCCCTCAGGATGGCCGGGGGAGCCTCTCCAGAAGCACCAGCTTTGTCTGCAGGTGGACGTTGAAGGGGGGCAGCTGGGTCAGGTTCAGACTCACACCTGTGGTGCCTGCAACCCTGGCCAGGACCCGGTGCGTGTCCCTGTAGAGGGCCAGGAGGTCAGGGGCCGCCTCCATGAGGATGTGCGTGTATGCCAGCATGCCCGCCCCAGGCTGCAGGTCCTCCCTCTTGTCGTACCTGCAGGATGAGAGCCAGTGGTTCTGTCCAGGGCCCACACTGCCCTGCACCGCCCAGTCCCCCCATCCCTGGGTGCCAAGGGGCCCTCACATGGCCTCCAGGAGGGTCATGTTGTGTGTGGGTCCTACCTCCAGGCGTTGTTGACTTGAAGAAACCGAGACACACCTGTCTGGGCGGCTGCCACGTCAATATGCAGAAGGACGTCTAGGAAAACCACGCCTGCTGTCAGATCCCACCTCCCCGGTCAGAGCCACAACAGTCCCCAGCCAGCGCCCCCAGACCAACCTGTCTGGGGGGGCACCAGCTGGTGTAGCCTCTGCATCGCCACGCCACCCGGGTAGTTGAAATGGGACACATACAGGGCCGTGGCCGAGTAGGCAGCATTCACCAGGAGGTGTCCGATCACAAGCAGAGACCCCGCTTTGTAGAGCCAAGACTTTTTATAGTTATTCAGCCTGAAAAAAGAATGGTTATGCATCATAAGCAGAACAGGGTGGCAATAAAATTAATCTAATTCTATCTACAAAACATATTAGGAGCATAACCTGCTGTTCAATTTTACCAAGTCATAACAAGCAGAGTTAACCACCAAATAGAGTAAGTAACCTGTGAAAGTGGTTAAGATATGGCCTCAAGAATTGTCTGTGGAATTCTACCCAAGATGCCAATTTAAAATTTAGAATAGACTTTTAAAAATATTTTTTCTTGAGACAGTCTCACTGTGTTACCCAGCCTGGAGTGCAGTGGCATGATCTCGTCTCACTGCAATTTCCTACTCCTCAGTTCGAGAGATTCTCCTGCCTCAGCCTCTCTACCACATCCGGCTAATTTTTGTATTTTTAGTAGAGACAGGGTTTCACTATGTTGACCAGGCTGGTCTTGAACTCCTAACCTTGTGATCCACACATCTCGGTCTCCCAAAGTACTGGGATTGCAGGCGTGAGCCACCGTGCCCAGCCTAAAAATATATTTAAACAATCCCAAGTGACTGTAGGTGAGAGTCCCACCGGGCCAGGCCCACTCCCAGCAGGCCTGAGTGAGCTCTGTAGGCCAGGGCGCCACTGGTTCTCTCTGATGGACTGTGCTGACCTCAGGCTCCTATGGCAGAGTTAGCAGCTGGTGGAGAGTGTGTGGCCCAGGAAAGCGAGACTCTTTACTAGCTACCAGAAAAGCATGCCAACTCTGGTCTAAAGGCCCCAGAACCCGTGATCAAGACTCTCTCTCTTCCAAACCCACCAGGCTCCTCGGAGCCCTCTTCTCCACAGGCCCTGACCTTGCTATGGTTTGGATCTGTGTCCTCACCAAGTCTCATGTCCAACTGTGATCTCCAAAGCTGGAGGTGGGCCCTAGGTAACTAGGTCATGGGGTAACTAGGTCACAGGGTAGATCCTTCGGGAATGGATTAGTGCCATCCCCTCGTGCTGCTCTCCCAGCACTGAGTTCTCGAGAGGTCTGCTTGTTCAGTCAGTGGCACCTCCCTGTCCCTCTTCCTCCGCTCTGGCCATATACAAAGTGCCTGCTTCCCTTTCCCCTTCTGCCATGATGGAAAGTTTCCCCAGGCCTCTCCGGAAGCTGAGCAGACGCTAGCACCATGCTTCCTGTACAGCCTACAGAACCATGAGCCAATGAAGCCTCTTCTTTATAAAGTATCCACTCTCAGGTGTTTCTTCATAGCAGTGCGAGAGCACACTAGTACACCCTTGAACAAACTCTGGTGCGGTTCCTGAGCTTGAGGCTGCATCTAGGATGACCTCAGCTTCCTAAGTGCCTGCCCCAAAGAGCTCAGCACAGCCAGGGCGTTTGCCCCTCGTTCCCGCCCAAACCTGGAGTGGACGGTCGCTGTAGGAAGCTTGCAATCACACACCTTCCACCCCCAGGACTATCTCAAGGCCCTGGGCCATGACGCCTGGAGAGACGGCCTGTTCTTGCTCCCAGGGTGGCCAGTGTGAGGACCTGACTTCAGAGGGGGTCTTGCTCTACCCTGCACCCCCTCATGAAGACGCCCCGAGTTTGTCCTCCTCCAGATAAGGCCGACTGGCACCGTGGGGGGCCCTTGCATGGAAGAGCTCCTCACACCCAGCATACCAGGCCTCAAAAACACTCCTGCGTTTGGTTTCGGCAGAACTGGGTCCATTTCACACTGGACCTTCTTCCCTGCTAGAAAAGTCTATCCGAATACAACCCATCCGCACCACCTTCCCTGCCTTTCCTACCCTCTCTTCCATGACTCAGGCTGGGGTCTGCTCCCCTTCAAGCCCAGAGCTGACCCCTGAGATGAGAGGGAGTGAAAGGCCCAGAAAAGCAGAGGCAGGTCCCCCAGGATCCCCCACCGAGGCATGGCCACAGGAGCTGGAGGAGCCCCCAACAGAGGCACAGCCATGGCAGCTGGAGGAGCCCCCATAGAGGCACAGCCATGGCAGCTGGAGGAGCCCCCATAGAGGGACGGCCATGGCAGCTGGAGGAGCCCTCCAACCCAGGCATGGCCACAGCAGCCAGAGGAGCCCCCCAACCCAGACATGGCCAAGGCAGCCGGAGGAGTCTCCAGGCCTGAGGACAGTGCGGGGTGGTGGGAGCTGGGGGGCTCCATCTGCTCCCCTGTAACAGGTGTCACAGGGAAACACCTGACTGCTGCCTGGGATCAGGGACTTCCTCTCCAGCCAGGGTGGGCACCTCTCTGCACCTCAGGCCCCAGACCCCCTGGCCCCCAGCCCTCCCCCTCAGTGCCCAGCATGGCCTGAGCTGGCCTCCTGTTCCCATCAAGGCAGTGAGCTCTGAACGGGCACAGAACTGGCCAGCCTCAGCCCTGGACCCTTCCCCAGCACCCACAGGACCCGGCAGTGATGGCTGCTCCCGGCTCCCTGAAGCTCCTGACACTGAGTGGCAGCCACGCTGGGATCGCCTCACCCTCAGCCCAGGCAACGCCCTCCCCATACCCTGCCAGGCTCCTAGCTCCACCTCCATCACTGCTGCTGGTGGTCCCTCCCCATAGGAAGCCCCCTGCCCTCCACAGGACCCCAAGCCTGGGCCACTCTGGGCTCTCTGCACTCAGCCATGGGCACCTCCCTGATCATCCCCCTCTTCCAGCCAGATGACCTGCCTTGACAAAGGCCCTCAATCCCAAGGCCCCGTCAGGACGGCCATGAACGTCCTTCCTCCACCTGACCCGTTGCCCTCAGAGCCTCCCAGGCCTGGCCGCCCCTGCCCTCTGCTGCTGCTACCTGTGTGAGTGTCCCTCCCCCATGACAGAGACTGGGACAACCAGTGCATCACCATATGTGGACCAGTCACCAAATTAACCAAAGACAGAGACCACCCAGGCAGACCCCTCTGACAGCACGTCGCCAGGCTGGTCCCAGCCCACCCAGTCCTCAGGGCAGAGGACTGGAGCCACTCTCATCTGACACAAGCGGCTAAACACGTCCTGTGTTTATCTTAAAAAACAGCCCCGGTGGCTCACACCTGTAATCCCAGCACTTGGAGAGGTGGAGGCAGGAGATGGCTTGACCCGCAGGAGTTGGGGGCTGCAGTGAGCCATGACTGTACTGCCACACTCCAGCCTGGGCGACAGAGCAAGACCCGGTCTCAAAAATTAAACACACACACACATACCCTCGCTGTAAGTCAGTGAACCTGTTTCCAATGAAACTATAAAAATGCACACGACAAAAAGCACTCACAGGTAGGAGCAGCCTCTGGCGGCCGTGACGTTGAGTGCGGGGAAGGCGTAGATGACGAAGCGCAGCTCCTTGTGCGGCAGGAGGGAGTACAGTGCCACGAAGCCAAGAGCCGCCACTGTCAGCGCGTGCATCCTTCTGTCCACCAAGCCCAGTGGGATGAAGAGCAGGCTGCAGCCCAGGCCGCGAGGCAGGGCTGAGTAGAAGTACCACAGCAGCGGGGAGGTCTGTGGGTTGGGTTAAGGAGGCCATGCACCTGCCCACACACCTGTCCACGCATGCGCCCATGGGTTGGGTGGCAGGGTCCAGGCAGAGAAGATGCCTGGAAGACAGTTGTGCTGAGGGATGCAGCCCAAGCACAGCAGGGGGGCACAGTCCAGGCCACGGCTCGGGTGCACAGACACAACTAGGGCCCTGGGCCCCTCTGGGAAGGACCAAGGCAGCCAGGGCTGCGGGACGTTTGGTCTCCATCCCCTTTCCTTCACTGGTAGAAACAGTCAGTCACAGGTGACACACGTGTTGGGGATTTGTTATGCTGTTTCATCTACGTGTGTATGTTTGACATACTTCCTAAGAAAGTTTATTTTAAATGCAGATTGTCCAGGACAGCACAGTGGCTCATGCCTATAATCCCAGCACTGGGAGGCCAAGGTGTGCAGATCACCTAAGGTCAGGAGTTCAAGATCAGCCTAACCAACATGGTGAAACCCCGTCTCTACTAAAAATACAAAAATTAGCTGGGCGTGGTGGTGGGTGACTGTAATCCCAGCTACTTGTGAGGCTAAGGCAGAAGAATCACTTGAACCCAGGAGGCAGAGGTTGCAGTGAGCTGAGATCACACCATTGCACACCAACCTGGGTGACAGATCGAGACTTCATCTCAAAAAAAAAAAAAAAAGCAGATTTTCTGAGAAACAGAGGAGGCTAGGGCAATGGGGTGGGGCTGTTTCAACAAGACAGAGAGGGCAGCCGGGACCTCACCTCCTATGGCCAGCATTTCCTAGGAGCAAGTGAGAGGGAGGGGCTCCGTCCTGACCCTGCCGCTGGGCTGCACAGCAGGAAGAAGCCGCTGCTCCCATTGCTCCCTGCACAGACACTGAAGGATACCCCCAAGGAGGCCCAGGAGGTGTGTCTGGGGGTCCCACTCATCGCCCCCATGCACAGACACTGAAGGATACCCCCAAGGAGGCCCAGGAGGTGTGTCTGGGGGTCCCACTCACTGCCCCACTGCATGGACACTGAAGGATACCCCCCAGTTGGAGCTTTTGTTCAGGACAGTGTTGTACCAAAGCACTTTTCCTTCTGGCCACATGAGCTGCCGCCAAAAATAAGAGTCCACGGCGACTGTCAGTCCTGATAAAATTACACAGAGTTTCTCAGTCGAGAACACAACCATCAGTAAATACTCTGCCACGGTGCAGCCACCATCACTACAGAAACTATAAGCTGCTTTCACATAAGAGAGGTTGGGCTGGGTGGGAAGATTGCCGGAGCCTAGGAGTTCAAGGTTGAAATGGGCTGTGATCATGCTGCTGCACTCCATCCTGGGTGACAGAGCAAGACTCTATCTCTAAAGCAAGGAAAAAAAGAAGAAAGATGCCAACTGTGTTGAGGAGGCCACTGCCCTGAACCACTGCCTCGGCCTGGTGCAGGGACAGGCCACCCTCCACTCCTGTGGCCTCCCCGGGCCTTGGCCAAGGACAAGGGACAGACCAGCAAACAAGGGCTCCCAAGGCGCAGGGGGCTTAGGACCGAGATGTTTTAACGCTACTAAAGTTAGCATAATTTTATTCCATGGGGAAGAAAACCTCCCAAATTTCTCTGACCTTTGTAAAACAAGGCAGGACAAAACCCATTAGAAGCATCCCACAGCAACAGACTTACCTAAACAGAGGACCCCTGCTGGGATGGCGTGGCGAAGGGCTCTGACCACAGAAACCTTTCGGCTGCCCAAAGCCAGCAGCAGCAGGAGGCCCAGGAACAGGCACAGCTCTGCCCTGAACACGATGATGGCGAAGGCCGACAGCCAGATGAAGTGGGCCCACTCATGCCCCAGCCAGGCCGAGAGGGCCAGCAGGACTGTAAGACAGTGCAGGACGGCGCTCATCAGACAAGCCCCCAACTCCCACCAGGAAACACCCAGGGAAGTGAAGGATGATTCCTTTTCTTATTACAAAAGCCTCACAGATATCCCAGAAAACAAACTGCTCAGAGCCACACCCCCAACTACTGCTGACTAGGAAGTGCATCCCAACCCAGCATGGAAAACAGCCCAGTTTCAGGTCACAGACCGTCCTGAGTCCTGAGGAACTCAGCGGGGAGTGGCCATCACTGGGAGGCACTGCCATAGGCCGCACAGCCCCCAACTCAGGAGAGCTCCCACCCAGCACCACAGGTGCGCAGGCCTGGCCAGCAGCTACGTACCCAGGGGCAGGACCAGCACGTTGGGCAGTGTCCGCGTGCAGTAGAACATCAGGTGGAACTGCAAGGCCGTCACCCAGCAGAACATGGCGGCCACCATGGCCCCAAACTGCCGTCTCACTTCCTTTTGTAATATCCAGAGTCCAAAAATCACACCAAGTCCAAGCACTCCTCTAACTAAACAAAGACAGCAACAGCATGTGAGCCTGCATGGAGCATCCATGGACGCTTCTACATGGTTCCTTCATGGCTCTTTCTATGCTGCTAAACGCCAGGTGACAGCCAAGTCAGGCAAAGCAACCTGAGGTCATCATCTCCATGTGGAAAACAGACATCTGGCCCCAGGCCCCCTGTGCTTCTGTCAGGAACTGTGATCCCCAAGCCTGGTGCCACAAGGGCTCTTAGGAGGCTGCTCTCTGAAGTGTGACGGGGGATACAGTGCCTGGGAGTGCCATAAGCTGAGCCCTACACTAGACCAGAGATCCCCCCCGGGGCTGTGACACCTCTAGGGGCAATGTTTGTGAAGGCCAGGTTCAGACCTTGCTCTGACCAGCAGCCGTCAGGAGGCGGGAACACAGGCTCCCGGGCAGGAAGTGGGTCAGGACCCTCCTCCTCATTCAACGGCAGGGGCCACCTCTGGGCTGGTGGTCTTAAGAGGTGACGGTGCCCAGGACAGTACCTGACCAACCACACATCTTCACCGTGGACTGGCCTGTCAGTCGCTGGCAAGAGAGGCTGAAAACAGGAAGAAAAATGAACTTCTGGGATGCTCTCACCACCTTTCCAGAAGGCCAGAGGGGCTTCAAAGCCCACTCAAGAGGCAACTGGGTCTAGCAGCTGTTGGGGCCAACAGGCAGAGACACCTAGGTGACAGCCCAGGAGGCCACAGATGTCTCAGTGCTGGGCCTGCTGTTCCCACAACAGCCCGTGTGCAGACCACCATTTTCTTTTCACTAATTGCTGAATTCGGACTGCAATTTTTTTTTTTTTTTTTTTTTTTTTAGGAAGAGTTTCTCTCTGTCGCCCAGGCTGGAGTGCAGTGTTGCGATCTCAGCTCACTGCAACATCCACCTCCCAGGTTCAAGCAATTCTCCTATCTCAGCCTCCTAAGTAGCTGGGATTACAGGCATACACCACCATACCCAGCTAATTTTTGTATTTTTAGTAGAGATGAGGTTTCACCATGTTGGCCAGGATGATTTTAAACTCTTGACCTCAGGTCATCCAACTGCCTCAGCCTCCCAAAGTGCTGGAATTATAGGTGTGAGCCACCATGCCCAGCCTGAATGTGTAAAAGGATATTTCTCACTGACACCCATGAGTGGGTCTGGCTTCAGCTGCCGTTATTTTTGGTGCTGGAACTCCCCCTGGGCCCTGGTAAAACCCCTGCTTCCCCTTTTTCCCATCAGGTCCATCCCGTGTCTCTTCTCTTGTTTTTCCATCTTCCCAAATGTCCGATGACCTCAACCCAGTGCCCAGCAAGGATGGTCTGTGAAGCCATGCAGACAGCCTCAGCCCCAGGATGACATGCTCTTCGTCCACAGAGGAAATATTTGGGCCTGTGGCAGGGGCTAGGGGGCACTAGCAATTCTGGGACATCTTAGTGAGATCAGGAAGGACACAGGGTGGACTCCCGTTCACCGGCTGAAGCTGCAGTCCTCCGAGCTTCTGTTCAACCAGAGTCTACCTTGCTCTGCCCAAACTCCCAGCCTCTCACTGCCGCCCCTGGAATAAGCAGAAGCTTCCAGGGGAAAGCGGACCCTGCCCTGGACTGGCCTGTGGACTTTCTTTCCCTGGCTCGTGGCCCCCCATCTCCTCCCCATCTGGGGCTCCCCAACGCCTCCACAGGACGAGCACAGCTTGTCCAGCTGTCCCTGAGCTGTGGTGGGTTTCCACTCCCAACGTGCCCCTTCAGGAAGAGGAAATGCTCCTTCCTAGGAGCGTGCACGCGTTGTAAGCTCTCCAGGCAGGCTGGGTGGACCCGCTGGAAGCATGCGTTTTGAGTCCGCTTGGGAAATCTAACTGCAGTCTGCGTATTAAATGCAATAAAAATGTACTGAAACAAAAAGGTGGTGACTGCCGACTTTAAAAACTCAGGCTGTGTGACTGGGTATGGTGGCTCATGCCTGGAATCCCAGCGCTGTGGGAGGCTGAGGTAGGAGAATTACCTGCGCCCAGGAGCTCAAAGCTGCAGTGAGCTGTGACTGTACCACTGCACTCCAGCCTAGGTGACAGAGCGAGGCCCCGTCTCAAAAAATGAAAAAAAATCCATTTGTAGAACAATATGTACAAAACGTTCTAATTTTTTTTTTTTCAAGTCCTCATGTGGGCACAGAAAGACGGAGGATGTGCACACAGGCCCTGCAGCGGCGGCCTCTGGGAATGTGAGGTTTCTGTTTGTCATGTTCCCCAAGGCTAATGGTGCTGCTTCTGGAGGAATAAAGGCCATCTACCCCACAGGGGCGCAGCAGGTGAGGCGGGAGCTGCGGCTCAGGTGGCGGGAGCTGCCTCACAGGCAGACGGTGCTTCTCCTGCACCTGCCCTGGGGAGTGGGTGCTGCCATCCCTAATTTCAGTAGAGAGTGTGGCAGCATGGAGGGGCTGGCTGAGTTGTCCCCAGGCCTGACCCAGGCACCTGCTCTGAGCCACCATGCCATGGTGACCAAGAGCAGGCAAGAGTGTAACAGATGGCGTTCCTGAACGGAGGAGCCACAGCCTCGGTGAGGTCACCCAATGACACCACAATCCTTCATTCCCTCCTCTTTCACTGAAGACCCCCTTACCTATTAGCTGAGAGTAAAACTTGGACGTTTCCAACAGCGAAAGCATGTAAACCGCGGGACTGGACAACATGGCAATCACCACCGGCCCGAGGAAGGTCCTGGGGACGACCCCAGGGAACTCGAGATGGTCGTACTGTGAGGAGAAGGGCAGGTCAGCGCACAGGGCCCTGCGAGCTGGAAACAGGAGGTTTTCCCCAAAGACAGCAGGGCCTCACCTTCCCCAGGGCCTGCCGGTAGTAGAGCAGGTCGTGTGTGGCCTGCAGGGCGAAGCTCTCCTCCACTTTGGTGTAGGGACAGGTGACCAGATGGATAGCAGCTACGGCCAAAAGCAGGCCCAGCAGCAGGGGCCGCCTGCCTGATGACCTCTTTCCAGCCATCTGGGGCTTTCAACTTCATGCACCCTCACAGAACCAAGGGTGCAAGACAGTAGCCAGCCGTTAGCACTGCCACTCCAAATATGCTGAAAGAGTGAAAACACAGACTCCCAAGTTCCAAAAGCTATGCTTGTGCTCATGGTTGGGAGGTCTGGGTAAAAGGTTAGCAGGAATTCTGTCTTAGTCCCACTACTACAAATCTGAAAACACATCATGATGGAAAGTTAGGAGAAAATCACACTTGAGAGGCTTTCACAGTGTAACCAGTGATTGTGCACTGCCAGCTCTGTGAATGTTCTTCTGGGGGAGAAGGGCTCAGTTGCAGAACACTGAGTCCGACCAGGCCTGGGCCATGAGGTCAATGGAGGGTGTAAATGCCCCTGCCCCCCAGTCTAAATCTGGCAGGAAAGTCAGCAAAACCCAGGCTCAGCCCCAAGGGAACCGGCTGAGGAAGATGGAATGGAGGCTGAGGGGGGCTGGTAAGCTGGGTGGGAGGCACGAAGCCAGAGGGTGGAAGACTGGGGCCCCAGGAGGGCAGGGAGCCGTACACAGCACAGCTGCCAGGATACAGGGCTCAGGTGGCCAGCAAAGCCCCCACTCCCAGGAATGGTGGGGTGGGGCTGTGGATGCCTCCACAGAACCCCATCCTGGGGGCTGGGAGAAGCCATGACTGGCTTTCCCGAAGGTGGCGCCACACTGGCCGTGAGCCTGTACATGTGCCCTGGGGAGACTGGCAATGGGTCCCTCAAACAGTAACAGGCCAACCTCAGGGGGCCCGTGGCACAGAGCTTCCTGAGAAACCATCAATGTGCCCAGCTGCTACACGTGGGAGGCTGACGGAGGGGCGGTGGCAAGTTCTTCATGCTTCTGGCTTCTTTTAAAACAGGTTTGATTTTATTCAATCCAAACCAGAAGGGCCAGAAGCAAAGGGAGAGAGAACCCCAGGGCTTTCCATTTGTTACAATTACTCAAAAAAAAAAAATTTTTTTTTTAAGAGACAGTGTCTTACTCTGTCACTCAAGCTGGAGTACGGTGGCGTGATTATGGCTCACCGCAGCCTCAAACTCCTGGGATCCTTTTGCCCCAGCCTCCTGAGTAGCTGGGGACACAGGTGTGTGTCACCGCACTCAGCTAAGTTCTCTTATTTTTTTGTAAAGATGGGGTCTTGCTTTGTCACCAGGCTGGCATGGAATTCCTGGCTTCAAGCAATCTTCCCACCTCAGCCTCCTGAAGTACTGGGATTTCAGGCGTGAGCCACTGTGCCCAGCCAAAACTACCTTCTGATCAAACAGAGAGTGAAGAAGTCTACTGTACAAAGATAGCAAGTGAAAAAAAATCTCTGGATGAGAAAGAAGAGGAATCCTATTGATATGGTGGGGGTGGAGGTAAAGAGAAAGAAGAGAGAAAGCTTTAATAATTTTACAATGACTAAAATGGTACGCAGTTCTTGTTAGAAATAGCATAGACCTTTCTTTCCCTTGCCAAATATAAAAATCTGGGGCTGGGTATGGTGGCTCACACCTGTCATCCTAGCACTTTGGGAAGCTGAGATGGGGCTGATCACCTGAGGTCAGGAGTTGGAGACCAGCCTGGCCAACATGGTAAAACCCCATCTGTGCTAAAAATACAAAAAACAGCCGGGTGTGGTGGCACACGCCTGTAATCCCAGCTACTCGTGAGGCTAAGGCAGGAGAATCGCTTGACCCCAGGGGACAAAGGCTGCAATGAGCTGAGATTGTGCCACTGAAATCCAGTCTGGGCCACAGAGCATAACTCCATCTCAAAAATAAATAAATAAATAATTTTAAAAATTAAACTTATTATCAAACAAAAAGATGGAAGGACTAGGGGAGGAACCACTGTCCACCAGGCGAGGGCGGGGCTGCTCAACTGTCTCCCACTTGCTAAGACACAAGTTTTTGAGGGTGGGGGATTTTCTATGTTGGATTTCTTTTCCCCCACCAGTGCAGCCTCAGCACCAAGGACAGAGACTGGCCACTGTTGTCTGAAGGGGGCCTCTCTGCCACCTCCCCTGCTGGACAGGCTTAATTGGTGGACTCAGCAAGTGCTGCTTGGCAGGAACCCCTGACATGGGGTTCCTACTCCACACCTCCACCCAGAGGATTTCCCCAGCAAATAAAAGTTCAGCTGTGGGACGAAAACGTTATGTATGGACTCTGATCCTCCTGGCAGGCCTCCAGCACCTCTGCAGACCCAGCGCAGGTGTGCTTTCTGCTGATGACCAGCGCAGGCATGAGAAGACCAAGGGTGAGTCTGGATGCTCTGCCAGGAACGCAGGAAGACCAAGTCAACACTGGTAAGTGCAAAAACCACGACTGAGTCCCCACCGGGCGAGGGTGAGTGGATACTGTCCTTGCTCTGCTCAGCAGCTGGTCAGCAGCTGTGGCTAATCTAAATGAAGGGTGCTTGGGAGCACCCACAAGTTAAAACAGGCCCAGGCCATGACGCTTTAAAACTGTGGCTTACAAACAATAGCCTCTCAGATTAGGGAATGACCTGCAAAGTCCCTCTTGTCCCTATCAGTTCAGATTTTTTTTTTTTTTTGAGATAGTCTCACTCTGTTGCCAGGCGCCAGGCTGGAGTGTAGTGGCACAATCTCGGCTCCCTGCAACCTCGGCCTCCCGGGTTCAAGCAATTCTCCTGCCTCAGCCTCCCAAGTAGCTGGGAATACAGGCGCGTGATACCACTCCCAGCTAATTTTTTGTATTTTTGTAGATATGGGGTTTCACCATGTTGGCCAGGACGGTCTCGATCTCTTGACCTCATGATCTGCCTGCCTCAGCATCTCAAAGTGCTGGAATTACAGGCGTGAGCCACAGGTCCAGTCCCCAGGTGAAAACCCCATCCCCCACGTGAGAGGTCCACCCCCAAATGAAAAATCCACCTCCCACGTGAAGAGACTGGCCCCAGGTAGGAGTCTAGCTCCCAGGTGAGAGGTCCAGCCCCCAGGTGAAGGGTCTAGACCCCAGGAGAGAGGTCCGGCCCTAAGGTGAGGGGTACAGCCCCCAGGTGAGGGATCCAGACCCCAGGTGAGAGGTCCGGCCCTCAGGTGAGGGGTCTGGTCCCCAGGTGAGAAGCCCAGGCTTAGGTGAGGGGTCCAGACCCCAGGTGAAGAGCCCGGGTCTAGGAGAGGGGTACGGCCCTCAGGTGACGGGTTGGGTCCCCAGGTGAGGGGGTCTAGACCCCAGGTGAGGCGCCCGGGCCTAGGTGAGGGGTCCAGACCCAGGTGAGAGGTCCGGCCCTCAGGTGAGAAGCCCGGGCTGAGATGAGGGGTACGGCCCCCAGATGAGGAGCCCGGGCCTAGGTGAGGGGTCCAGACCCCAGGTTAGAGGTCCAGTCCCCAGGTGAGGAGCCCGGGCCTAGATGAGGCGTACGGCCCCAGGTGAGGAGCACGACGGCTGTGACGCGTGGACATGCGCGGTGAGGCCTCAGGAATCCAGCGCCAGGGCCAGCTGGGGTCGCGCCCTCTCCCGCCTCCTACCTGGTGTCGCCGCGCACCCGCCTGCGGGCCCCGGCAGCAACAGCAGCGCGCACTGACCTCCGCAGCTCCCGGTGGCGTCCTTCGGAGCGCGGCCGCCTCTGCCGGCCTCGACAGGAAGCGGGACGGCGGAAACAGAACAGAGCGAAGCTCTTGCCCGAATTTAACGAGGCCACCACAGGCCCGGCCGCTTTGGCCGCGGGAACCCTATGTGACCGGAGTAAAGATGGCCGCCGCGAGCTGCGAGCGAGAGGCGGGGCGAGGGGGGCGGGGTCGGACCTGCATGCCCGCCCCCGGCCTCCGGCGGACGCTGACCCGGGGCCTTCCCATTGGTCGCTTCTCGTGGCGAGCTTGGATTGGGCCACATCAGGTCGGGGCGGGTTCCACAGACCAATAGCGACGCGGGGCTGGTGGGCGGGGCGGGGCCTCGCCGGCGCCGTCAAGTAGCCGGGGGAACTGCTGGCGCGGCTCGGAGCGGGTGGGCGGCCGAAAGGCCGGAGCCGCGCGGCTGCAGCACCTGGAGCGCTGGCTGCGTCTTCCCGCAGCGCTGCCCGCCATGCACCCGCCGCTACGGGCTGCGCTGGGACTCCTGCCGCTTCTGCTGCTGCTGCTGCCGCCAGCGCCGGAGGCCGCCAACAAGCCGCCGCCCTGCCAGCGGTGTCGGGGGCTGGTGGACAAGTTTAACCAGGTGAGCCGGGGCCGGGCGGGTCGTCCACCGTGGGCCCTGGGTCCCCCTCACCCTGGATCCGGGGTCGCCCCGACCGTGGACCCGGGGTTCCCCTCACCCTCAAGAGTCGCCCCACCGTGGTCCTGGAGTCCCCCTCACCCGGAACTCGGATCCATCCCCACCGTGGGCCTGGAGTCGACCCCACTATAGACCTGGGGTCCCCTCACCCTGGGCCCGGGGTCAGGTGGTACCGAGCCCTGTGGGCACCATCTGCTTGCAGGGGATGGTGGACACCGCAAAGAAGAACTTTGGCGGCGGGAACACGGCTTGGGAGGAAAAGACGCTGTCCAAGTATGAGTTCAGGTGGGTGCTCCGGAGCACCCCTGTGGGTCTCTGCCTGGCCTTGTCCTGGGAAGCCGTGACCTGCCTTTGGTGCCTATGTTAATGACAGGGACACAGAACAGCCCCCGAGGCACGAGTCACCTGTCTGAGTCACTGCGGCTGCTGCCTAAGGACTAACGAACGGTTGGGTCCTCACTGGCCTTCCAGCTTCTGCTCTGGTCCCTATAGCCAGTACCCACTCAACAGTGTGAAATGGGACGGCAGCCCCACTCGTGTGAACCGCTCCTGGCTTCCCCTCTCTGCCTGGAGTCCCGGCCCGCCCGGGCCCCTGCACCCAGGTTGGCGCATTGGTTCGGGTCCTTCTTCACTGCCTTGCAGTGCTGACCGTGGGCCGCGTGGGCCTGTGTTTCAGCGAGATTCGCCTGCTGGAGATCCTGGAGGGGCTGTGCGAGAGCAGCGACTTCGAGTGCAACCGGATGCTGGAGGCCCAGGAGGAGCACCTGGAGGCCTGGTGGCTGCAGCTGTGAGTGCCGCTGAAACCTCTTAGAAGACACGTTTTATTTTCCAACTTATACTTTGCAATTACCTCAGGCTTAGAAAGGCGTGGGAACAGTATGGAGCTCCCACCTGCCTGGCACCCACCTGACCCCTGTGTTACCGATTCTTATCACCAGAGCCAGCGATCAAAACTGGGGAATTAATGAGACCATTCTGTGCACACCTAGACTCTTGTTTCCTGGATCTTACAATACCCTAGTGCATATGTTACATTCCACTGCATTTTTGTTTGAAAGAAATGTGTCTGGTGGGATTCAGTGATGAATGTTTTCTTAAATCCTTAGGAAGAATGAGTATCCCGACTTATTCGAATGGTTTTGTGTGAAAACACTGAAAGTGTGCTGCCTGCCAGGAACCTACGGCCCCGACTGTCTTGGTGCGTTTCTTCTTAGGGAGATCCCATCTCCTGTATCACTTCCCTTCTTCCTCTTGTGATTCTTGGGGATAAAAGCGCAGAGGGGACCTGGGGTGTGTCAGCTTTCTGTAGCGTCTACAGCTTTCTGCTTTCTGCTGGACAGCTACCTCCCCCACCCAACACAGCTTAGAGCTGCAGCCGCACCACTAACCTCACAGCTTTAGCTGTGAAACTCTGAGTATCTTATCCCAGCTGTGCTTTTAATTCAGCGGTTCACTGACTCAGGTGGTTCACAGGTGAGTCCACTCACCTGAGAGTCTGTCCTGACTGACCTGTCCAGTTGCTTCTCTCTGCAGGCACAGAGGTGGCCGCACAGCTGCTTCTGTGGCTGCCATTGCAGCCCTGCCCACAGAGCAGCAAAGACCCGTCTGCAGAGAGCCGAGGGCAGTGGGTGTCTATCAGGCTGGGCGCGTGGCCTTGAGCCTTAATGGGTGATGCAGGATCGGGCGCTTCTGTGAAGAAGTGTGTATTGAAACTGAAGGCATGGTGTACTGCTGATAAAAGCTAATTGCATGATC
The DNA here is from genome assembly GCA_963574635.1 of Cheracebus regulus. Classification (NCBI taxonomy): domain Eukaryota; kingdom Metazoa; phylum Chordata; class Mammalia; order Primates; family Pitheciidae; genus Cheracebus; species Cheracebus regulus. The sequence goes on along the minus strand of CAUYQU010102632.1, from coordinate 14,409 downwards.
AAGCTGGATCAGGTAGCAGAAGTTTCAGGTTCAGGACCCCACCCTCACCCCCTGTCGGCCTCCTGCCGGCCTCTGCTGCTGTCACTGGCGTGCACTGGGGACCACAGCTGATGTTCCCACTCTCCCTGCAGTCCCCACACCTAACCATAAGTGTCCTCATCACCATGTTTCAGCCGAGGCTGCCCAAAGCCACAAAGTGCAGTCATGCATAGTGACCAGGTATGTTCTGAGAAATGTGTCATTAGGTGACTTTGTCATTGTACAAACATCACAGAGTGCCCTTCACAAACCTAGATGGTGCTGCTTGCTCTGCACCTAGGCTGCCTGGCCGGGCCTGCTCTCCCCAGGCTGCACACCTGCATGGCAGGTGAGGGTCCTGAGTACTGTGGGCCACTGTGACATGATGGTAGGAATGTGTTACCTGAACACACTAAGTATAGAACAGGTAATGTATCATGATGTCACTAGGCAGTAGGAGCTTTTCAGCTTTTTGCCATCTTGGGGACAGCCGTGGCATGTGTGGTCCCTTGTTGACCGAAATGTCATCATGCAGCATGTGACTAGCGAAGGCTGGGAGCCTGTGGCTTGCTCCACTCAACGATCTACCTTCAGCCCTGCAGACCCCAGGAAATCAGTTTCCCTAAACACCCACACCCCAAGCCTGCAGGCTCATGCCTGTCCTCAGAATCTTGCAGGGTTTGGGTTTGACTGTGCATTTTGAGGGGTGCAATGCATTCTCTCTGTGTGAGAACACCCCACTGGTCACCTCCAGGTGGGCTCTGATCATGGTTTTATGTCCCCCAAAGAGTGCCAGGGCGGGTCCCAGAGGCCCTGCAGCGGGAATGGCCACTGCAGTGGAGATGGCAGCAGACAGGGCGACGGGTCCTGCCGGTGCCATGCGGGGTACCAGGGCCCACTGTGCGCTGACTGCGTGGACGGCTACTTCAGCTCGCTCCGGAACGAGACCCACAGCTTCTGCACAGGTAGGGGCTATGCTTGGGCTAGCCTCAGGGCCGAGGCAGGATGAGAACAGCCCTTTGCTGGAGCTGCCTGTGTAGGTGGGAACAGGGGCTTGTTGATCTCTTAACCCCAGATGTCCAGGGAAGCTTAGGGGGCCCAGAAGGGTGAATGAAAATGTCAAAGGTTAGAGGCAGAGCAAGTTCATACTGTAACCACGCCAGAAGGACGAAGCTACTCACTTTTCTCTCTAGCTCAAGGTCCACCCCTGACCCTGAGTTGTGATGGGTCACGCTGTGCACAGGTCCTGGAGGTGCTGTGTGGACCCTGCACAGGCCTGGGGGGCAGCATCTGTGAGGACTGCCAGGCTTGCCTTTCATACATCCCTGCAGGCCGTATGAGTAATGTCTTTCCAAAAGACGTTTTCTCCCTGGTTATCACTGACATGTAGGAAGACTCTGGGTGTACTGATGTCCCAGAGGTGAGTGCACTGATGTCCCAGAGGTGAGTGCATGGTTGCCCATCAGCCCCCTAGGCTCCTCTGGGCAGGTGGACATGTGGCTCTCCAGTCAGGACCGGCCTCTCCGATTCTTATACCCCTCACCATCTCTGTCTCTCAGACACTGGCATGGCATGGGGCACGTGTGGATCCATGGCCAGAACACACACACCCAGCCAGGCTACAGCCCCAGGGTAGGGACAGTACGCCTTCTCTAGGTTGTTAAAAATTCCTTGGAGTTCTGGTTTGCTGAGAATTTCAGATTCATGGGCACTGAAAACCTCCTGTTGCTTTTTCCCCTTCAATTCCTCACTTCTCAATGAGCCTTGTCCCCAAGCTGGCACCTGAGATGGGGTTGGTACCCAGGCCCGCCTTTCCCTTCCAGCCTGTGACGAGTCCTGCAAGACGTGCTCAGGCCCAACCAATAGAGACTGCGGCGAGTGCGAAGTGGGCTGGGTGCTGGAGGAGGACGCCTGCGTGGGTGAGAAGGGCCAGGGGTGGTGGCTCCCCAAGAGCCACTTCTGCCCAGCCTCTGCATCCCCCTCCCGCCAGCTGCTCCCCATCGCGGCCCTCCCATCTCTGCACATTTTGGGTCACAGGAAGGACCCTCGAGTGGACGCCTCGGCTCCCACACCTGTGATCCCACCATGCATGGGTCAGGAAGGACCGAGGGGCTTCCTTCCTACCTTCTGCAGCCTAAACTCTGGGGCCACAGTGTCCTTGCTGTCGGCTGGCCCTGGGACTGGGGGGCTGTGGTGCCAGCTGCCCTGAGTCGGCCAACAGTGCCTGAGAACTCACCCGGTGTGTTCCTGGGAGGGAAGCCTCCAGCGGGGGCCAGCTGTGTCCTTCCACTTGGGTTTCAGAGGACACATGGATGGCGAGTATCGGGGTGGGCTTGGCTGCACGCATGGTGGCGGAGGCTGGTGTGTCCCAGGGAATGTAGGCAGGGCAGGGCATGGTGGCACAGCCAGGTCTGGGAACAGGTAGGCGGGCAGGGCCAGGCTGCCAGCACATGCGACGGAAATGGCCTCCCCCCACACAGACAGCATGCTCAGGGTAGCAGAGAGCTGCCCACAAGCTCCTGCTGTCCGAGGGGTGTGGCAAGCTGACTCCATGCCTAGCAGTGCTCAGCCAGGAGGGGCTGTCGCCTCCTAACAGGCCTCCAGGTTCTGGGGCAGTGTGGGGCTGGGTGTTCCCCAGCTTTGTGCTGTGCTTCCCCTACCCATCCCCTGCACGGTGGGCACCGCCAGCCTGGCTGTGGGCACAGCACTTACAAAGCCAGCCGCCCTGCAGCGCCTCTGAGCTCTGGCGAAGCCAAGGGCTCTGGCTCCCTGGGGAGGGGCTGGCACTGGCTGTGGCTTTCCCACAGGCCAGGTGCCGGGCGGGCAGGCGGAGGCTGGGCTGCCCTCTCCCTCTGTGGCCTGGGTTTTGGTTTCACCTGCCTCAGCAGTTTCTTGGCCTCAGGCAGATTCGGGGCTCAGTCCCTGGCAGGGTCCGCAGCTCAGAGGGAGAGCAGGAAGGACGTGGGGGCATGAGGTGTGGAGGCTCGAGGCGTGAGGCGCTCAGCGTCTCATCCTCACATGATGTGCCGCCATCCTCACAGGCCCCTCCCCCGGTTGGGGCTGAGTGTCTAAGGACAGGGCCTGGCTGTCGCCTCATCCCCTCCCCTACCATTTGGGGCCTCGGAGGATGGCATTTGAGATAATTCCCCCCAGGGGCTGCCCTCCTCCCTGCCCTTCCCCAGCCGGCCCTGGCCGTGATTGGTCCTCCGCTACTCCCTGTCCAGGCCATCCTGGGCCACTCACAGCTGTGTTGCTCTGTTCCAGATGTGGATGAGTGTGCAGCCGAGTCACCTCCCTGCAGCACCGCACAGTTTTGTAAGAACGTCAACGGCTCCTACACGTGTGAAGGTGGGCCGGGCGGGCGGGCGGGCATGAACTCCGGGCCCCGCTGGGTGTCATCGCTGCCTTTTAAACGTTCATCTCTGATTTCCTAACATCACTTCTGTACATCCTGCCTGCCCTGAGAGCACTTAGTGTCATAGGTATTTACTGCAGGAAAATCAGAAAATTCAAGTAAAATGGAAAAAAAATAGTTAAAAACCCATGAATTCCATGGAGCCCGCCCTGCTAATGCTTCCCCAATGTGCACAGACAGTGATTTTCCACAGCGCCTGGCAGTGGTGTTTTCTGCTCAGCCACACATTGTGAATGTTTCCGCATGTCCTGTGGTTTCTCATTAATGATTTCGGAGCATGCCATTATTTCATACCTTTTTTTTTTTTGACGAGTCTCACTGTCACCAGGCTGGAGTGCAGTGGTGCAATCTCAGCTCATTGCAACCTCCTCATCCCGGGTTCAAGCGATTCTCCTGCCTCAGCCTCCCGAGTAGCTGGGACTACAGGTGGGCGCCATCATGCCCAGCTGATTTTTGTATTTTTAGTAGAGATGGGGTTTCACCATGTTGGCCAGGATGGTCTCGATCTCTTGACCTTGTGATCCGCCCGCCTCAGCCTCCCAAAGTGCTGGGATTACAGGCGTGAGCCACTGCGCCTGGCCCTATTTCATACTTTTCTCAAACAATGTCTGTTGCCGGACGTTTACGTCTAACAATTTTTCAGCTGTCAAAAACTGTGAATACTCTTGAAGGTAAAGCTTTTCACATTCCTTATTATTTTCTTTGGATTAATTTCCAAATCATTAGTCAAGGGAATGTGTCTTCAGGGCCACAGTGCCCCAGAAGAGTTGTGCCAATCCCCAGCCCCAGCAGCAGGGAGGAGGCCGCCTCTGCCCTGTGTCTGCGCAGCCCCGGGCAGTTCCACGGTTGTGAGTGCAGACAGTGGGACCCTCCGTACCACCACACTGGAAGCCGTGCAGGAGGCTCCCATAGTTTTTAGTCAGCTCTGGGCGGGCTGACAAACCAACATCACTGAGCTGGGGGTGGGTTTTGTTTCTAGAACCTCTGTGGTACCTAGTTTCTCCCCAAAGGGTTCCAAGCCAGGGGGTCCGCGCCGTGGCTTTCCAGGAGCTTCTGCCACATGGCAGGATGCAAGTCTGTGCTTTTGCCGCGAGTCAGAGATAGGTCGTTATGAAGTCACTTGGTGATGAATGAGGAGCAAACCCAGCTCCTCCCTGGTACTGGTGCCCTGCACGTGTGTGGGGGTCTGACGCCTGCTTCCTGTTGTAGAGTGTGACTCCAGCTGTGTGGGCTGCACAGGGGAAGGCCCAGGGAACTGTAAAGAGTGCATCCCCGGCTATGCAAGGGAACGCGGACAGTGTGCAGGTCAGTGACGGGGTATGTGCTGGACACAGATGGACATTCCCAAGGGACCACGATGTGAACGGCCCCAGGAGGGGCTGCCCAGGGACAGGAAGCAGCTGAGACCCGTCCTGCAGACGCTGCTCCCCCGGGTCACTGTGCACTCACCCTGAGGGCCATATGAGACACACAAGCAGTGGGGGGTTCAGGGGTGGGCTCTGCATGGCCGACCCCAGTGTGGACGGCGCTGCTGCACTCACCTCTTGCTGGTGGCCTTGTTCCCCATATCCAGAGCCTCCACTCTCCCTCCAGCTCCTGGGTGGCGCACGCCCTGAAGCTCAAGGCAGGCCTGCTGTGGCTGTGACCTGCCTGGGTGAGCCTGGGCTTGGCTGGAACCCAGGGGGAGAAAGTGGCTTCCTAGGTGCATGCCGGGCTGCCGGCCTGCCCTGGAGGTCTCTGCATTTTCCACAGTAGCGAGCCCAACTTTGAAATGTGAAATTCTGCCCCCATGAAGCCTTTCCTGACCTTTGCTCCCTTCTCTAACGTGACATTTGTCATCATTGTGCTTTATGTGAATGAATCTGAATGAATGAATTTCATCATCTGCTGTGCATCTGCTAAGTGAAGTAATTACTAAAATGGAGTCTCTGAATTTTAGATGTAGATGAGTGCTCACTAGCAGAAAAAGCATGTGTGAGGAAAAATGAAAACTGCTACAATACTCCAGGGAGCTATGTCTGCGTGTGTCCTGACGGCTTCGAGGAAACGGAAGATGCTTGTGTGCCGCCAGCCGAGGCCGGTGAGTGGCGCGGCTACTGCTCCACAGCCTGCCCTCCCTGGGGCACGGGGTTTGCATGTAGACTGGCTGCTTGGTCTGAAATCCACACAGACAGTGGCCCTGGGGTGGTGAGAGTGGGGTTCCCGGGAGACAGGTGTGTGACACCTCTGTGGGCGCATACTCGTGCAGAGGTACCAGCTTCCTGAGGATGAAGCCCCGGGGTTCACAGCACAAACGAAGTGAGGGTGATAGAAGGAAGAGTCTCTGGAGCTCAGACCTCAGCGGGCGATGAGCAGGGGAGTAGACGTGGGGAAGAGCAGCTGATGAGCTGGAAAAGTCATCTGGGGAAGGCGCCACAGACACAGGGGCAGGCAGGAAGGGGTGGAGGGCAAGCAGGTTCCCCAACTGCACCTGTTTCCCAGGGCTGCTTCACCAAGAACCAGGGACTCGGGGCCCCCGCAGCAGAAAAGTGCCTCTCACAGCTCTGGAGCCAGAAGTCAGAGGCCCAGATGCAAGCAGCCTGCTTCCTTGGGAGGCTGGCGGGCACACTGATTTCAGCCTCTGTCCTCACCTGGGGGCACCACCTGCTCCCACGTCTTCACGTGGGCTCCCTGCGGACATCTGCAAACCTCCCCTCTTCATGAGGACACCAGTCACTAATGCCCTCATGTCAGCTTGACCATCTGTAAAAGCCATGTTTCCAAACACGGTCACAATCACACAGCGTCCCCCATGGCAGTCCTCATAGAAGTCTAGAAGAGAGAGAGGGGAAGGAAGCAGTGTTCAGCGAGATATTGGCCAAGAATTTTCCAGAATGAATAGGGCATGACTCAAATTCCAGAAGCTGTTTCCTGAGCAGGACACATAAAAGCAATTCCTCACCTAGAAACATTGTAGTAAACAGAAACCCCCAAACAGGAGAACTGAGGCGTCAGCAGAGATGGACAGGCCAGAGGACAAGGCTGCTTGCCACCCCCTCGGTTCCCTCTGCCTGGGGGGGCAGCTCTGCCTCCTGCCCCTTCCCCCACCGTTGCTCAGGCTCTCCTTCTGCAGGGCTGCAAGGAACCTCTGGCCACTCCCAACTCCGCATCCTCCACGCCCACGAAGTGTGGCAGCTCCGAAGTGCTGCATGCCACATCTCATCCGCTGTGGGGAACCCGGGGTCTCCAAGCTGCCCTTGGACGGGCCGCTGTGTCCGGGGCCTTGAGCCAGGACTGGCCAGGCAGGCCCTGCATGTGCCCCTGCTGTCCAGTAAAGGCCTCGTCCCAGGGCCGTGGTACTGAGCTCTGACAACTGTGCTTGTTTTCTGGTAGAAGTCCCAGAAGAAGAAAGCTCGACACAGCCGCCCGCCCATGAAGACCTGTAGTGCGCATTGAGCCAGAAGCCAGACCTGCCCTTTAAGTTATTGAGAAGGACGTCCTGTGGGAACGAGGCCTGCGGTGGATTCTCACTTGGCCCTTAAACAGCTGCATTTCTTGGTTGTTCTTAAACAGACTTGTCTATTTTGATACCGTTGTTTGTAATAAACTTGACCACTGAAGGTAGTCAGGAAGAGAACGGCTGTGATTTGTCTCATGCAGCAGGACAGACCTTTGCCGAGTCTGTGCCTGTCCTGCAGAGCCGGGAGGTGGCCAGGGCTGCTGGGGTCTGCAGGAGCAGCAGGTCCCGTCCTGGCCGGTGGCTCTGCTGTCCCTGAAGAGGGATCACGTGGCACTTGGGGGAGTAGGTGGGGGCCTTGCCTCCGGCAAGAACCTCAAGTCGTGACCAGGTGGGCTTCAGGGGCCAACCTGTGGGCCCCTCTTCCGTGATTCCAAGGATGTACAAACAGGGACCCTCAGGTCGGGAAAGACATCTCTGGGGGCCGCACTGGAGGAACAGCCAGTCACAAACACCAGGGCTTGCCCGTTCCTCACCTGGGAGTGAAGAGAGTCCAAGAAGAAAGCTGGGGGCTGAGGCTGCAGGCTCCGTTCTGAAGGGCCACGCCTCCTCCCTGGGCTCTTCATAGCCCCCAAGTCCCACTTGGCCTGGTTTCCCCCACCCACTCCTCCTCGGTCACACTGCCCCTCCTGTCCATGCCAATGTCCCCAGGGGGTGGGTGGCTGTTTGTCCTCCTGCCCTGGCCCCCTGGGCACTAGTGACCCCCTTGTCCACGCTGTTCCGTATCCATGAACCCATCTCAGTGCACCCGTGCTCCCTAGCTCCGGGTGGTCCCTCTTACCTGGAAATGGGAACACAGCCCCTGCAGGAGGACTGCCCCGTGCTCCCTGGTGGGCAGGCTGAGCGGTGCCTGGCCGTGTCTCAGCTCTGGCTCTTCCTGGGTCCATTGCACTCAGCAGCCTTGCTGGCTCTCTCCTTCTCCCTCTAACCCCAGGCCAGGGTGCCCCAAATCCCTAGAGGGGGTGCAGCTCGCTGCTCTTGTCCACTTCAGACCTCTCAGGGAGTCTGCTTCATGTGCCATTGGGACCACCTAGAGATGGGGTCCTGACTGCAGACCAAGGGCAGAGGCCAGAGGGGCAGGGGCTGAGTGGGCCTCTAGGGGCTCAGAAAGTGGGGTCAGAGCATGGCAGTGAAGCTAAGGGGATGGCCGTGGAAAGTAGCAGGGGGACACCAGCTGAGTCCCTCGGGGGGCTGAGCACCTGAGTCTCCAGTGGGAGGGTGGAACTCCCAAGGGTGGGTGGGAACTGGGCGATCCCAGCAGGAAGCCCCAACAGACAGGCCCTGTCCCTGGGGGGTGCCTTGGGGAGGTGGTGAGGGTGCAGCCAGTGAGGAGGATGCCCCAGGGGAGAGGAGGAGCCCAGCAGGGGCTGGCCCAGGGCCCCTTTGTGCTCCCCTAGAAGGGCGGACAGAGGCGGTATGAGCGCCTCCCACGTCGGGCCCATCCCTGCAGCGGCTCAGCCCTGTGGAGCAGCCATCTCAGGTGGGACTTGGCAGGGTCTGGGACTCCTGTCCCCCTGCAGCAGGGACCCCTAGGCGCCTAGGCCTTCCAGCTGCAAGGATGCCCCTTTCTGGGGCGTCGAGGGCGGGAGGTGCAGAGAGCCGGCCCACGGTTCTGCACGCTGGGAGCAGGACTTGGGCCTGAGCCTCCGCCCCATGCTGAGCCGCAGTGACCCCCCGGCGCGCAGCAGGGCGACCCCAGCCTCCACTTCGTCGCCAGTGAACACGAGGGAGGCCCTAGCTGGGGATCGGGACCAGGCCAGGCGGGGTCCCGGTGGGACGCGGAGGGCGGGGGCTGCTGGGGGCGGTTGGGCGGGAATGAGGGACGACCCTTCGGGCAGGGCCGGGGCGAGGGCGCAGGCAGAGTCCTTGGGACCGCGGGGCTGGGGTCCACCTGCCCGGGTGCTCGAGGGGCGCCGGCAGGGGTGGGGCTGGGACCAGACGCGCCGCCTCCTGGAGGAACCCTGGCCTGCGTCTCCCCATGCGGAGCCGCCAGCTCCTGCCCGACTCCGCGGACCCCGCCTCGGACAGCATCTCCTGCCTGGGCCCAGCGGGTGGACGGCGGGGCCGCGCGAGCTCCCGTCCCTCGGGGCCTCTGGGCCTGGACGGGGGACCCGGGCGCGCGCGGCCGGCAGGTGGCGCTGTGGGACCGCCCTGCCCGGCCCGGCCCCCTAGACACGGCCGGGGCCCCTGCCCGCTGCACCTGCCTGGTCACACCTGGGCGCTGCCGGGGCCTCTTTCTACAGGAACTTGGAAGAGGGAGGTTGGGGTGAACTGTGGGCCTCCGCGGTCCTTCTGCGCCCAGGCAGGGACTCTGCCATAGCCCTGGGGGCACCCCACTCTCTGGTCTGCAGGGCTGCGAGGGCTCCCACCTTGGTTCCCAGACTCCAGCAACTTGGTTTGTGGATACAGCACATACGTGGGTCCTGGAGGTGGCTTCCATCCCCACAGGGCACATCAGGCTAGAAGCTTCTAGAAGTGCCCCCTGATCAAGCCCACCCCTGCCCTGGCCTTGCTGTAAACCCACCCCTTGGTCGAATGCAACAGACCCTGGACGGGATCCTGCAGGATGAGACGTTCTGCGAGCCAGTGGTTCTCAATAGGCAGCCATCGTGTCCCCTGGGGGACATGGGACTACCTCTGGAGGCGCTGTGGTTTGTCACAACTTGGTGAGGAGGGCTCCTGCCAGGGCACAGGACACCCTGCTACAGAGGACGGCCTCCACCAGAGGACAAGCCACCTCCCGCTGTCACCAAGGCAGACAGATGCTCCTGGCAGCCCCAGACAGCAGCCTGGACCTCAGCCGAGTGTGTTAGACAGGGAGGCGGCTGTGGTGTGAACGTGGGTCTGCTCTGGGAACGCGAATTGTGGGGTGGGGTCCACGCAGCCCAGGACCCCCTGTGCCTGCTGCGTCCTGCTGTTCCAGATGTACTTCATCCCCCTGAAGATGACAGTTGCCTGCTTAGCCTCACAGTGGGGCTGGTCTGAGAGCCAGTCTCAGCGGGCAGGGGGGAAACACAGCCACCGGGCATCCATGGCCAGGCCATGCACCTCCGCAAGTACCTAGAACCATGCCAGGAGTCCTCCATACAGGCACGTGACACCCACTGCGGTTGGCATGGCCCTCTCTGAACCTGCGTGTGTGGAGGGTCTTCCATGGGCACCTGACCTTAACCCCCTCTTTACCGCCCGCACCTGCAGTCTGTGGGGTCAGGTCGTATGTAGCAGCCAGGACGCTGGATCTGGGCTTTGGCGCGTGGTGGAGCTGTTCCTGCTGTGCCCGTTCAGAGCCGTCCTTTCATGTCCCCCAGGATTGGGTTGGAGCAGAGTCCCCAGATGTGGAACATGCTGTTCTAGCTCCCAGAAGCCTTCCTGGTGCTGTGTGTCCTAGCGGGGGCTGCAAGGGGCAGCCACTTATTTGTCCTGTGCTTTGGAGGGGATTCTCTCACTCAGGAGGGTCCAGTGTGCTCACCACGTCTTGCTCATCTGGTCTCATTAGCACAGGGCCATTGGTAGAAGGGGCCAGTGTGACATTCTGGGGACATTCAGCTGGTGTGGGTCTCTGGATTATTGTGAGGGCAGGTTACCACAGCCCTGGGGAGGAACTGGGTATGTTTCCTGTTTGCATTCCAAGGGAGTGTGTCGGCTCTTCCTTCCAGAGGGTGATGGAGGAGAATGCTTGTCCAGCAGTGGCCTCACCGCACACCTGGGGCTGGGGAGCCTTTTCTAGCAAAGGCACCATATCTACCTGGGTTCTTTGCAACAGTCCACTCTCCTCCAGGACCCACCCACCTGCCTTTGGCAATGGTCAGATTGGTGGAATAAAAGGCGATCCTAGGCCAGGCATGGTGGCTCACGCTACTGTAATCCCAGCACTTTGGGAGACCAAGGTAGGTGGGTCACCTGAGTTCAGGAGTTCAAGACCAGGAAGATGCCAAAACCCCGTCTCTACTAAAATATGAACATTAGGCAGGCTGGGTGGCAGGTGCCTGTAATCCCAGCTACTTAGGAGGCGGAGGCAGTAGAATCGCTGGGACCTGAGAGGCGGAGGCTGCAGTGAGCCGAGATTGCTCCTCTGCACTCCAGACTGGCCAACAGAGTGAGACTCTGTCTCACAAGAAAAGGAGTTCCTTGCACCCTTTAGGTCTTTAGATGTGTCCCTAATGCCCCCCAGTTTTGATTTACTGTTTTGGGTGGGGACGGCTGCAGAGATTTGCACTGGACTTACCCACTATGATGGCCAAGGAAACGGTGTCTGCCATCAGGAATGTCTGCTCTGTCTGTCCTGTGACAGGGGAAATGACCCCTGGGCGAATGCAGACTCCAGGCTGGTGGATCAGACCTCGCCAGAATTCCACTGCTTACCTGGCTCCTTCCCGTCAACCCCTCGCTCTCACGGGAGCCATGAGGACGCTTCAGGCTTTCAAATGCCAGCAGCGCCCACACCGTGTCCAGCACTTTCCCTTGCGCCGTGTCCGGTTACCAAGGTCAGCGGCAGAATCATCGTGGTGTGGATTTGCCACGGTGCTGCACATCTTCCTCTTTTGGACTCAGCCTTCACTTTAGTGAGTGTTCTTTGGGTCGGAAATCCAGTCAGGTCTAGAAACTAGGCAGAGCCATGACTTTTTTTGTTTTTATTGATTTATTTTTGAGACAGAGTCTCTCTGTGTCACCCAGGTTAAAGTGCAGTGGTGAAATCTCGGCTCACTGCAACCTCTGCCCCTGGGGTTCAAGCGATTCTCCTGCCTCAGCCTCCGGAGTAGCTGGGATTACAGGTGCGTGCCACCACACTTAATTTTCTGTATTTTTGGTAGAGATGGGGTTTCGCTGTATTAGCCAGGATGGTCTCAATCTCCTGACCTCATGATCCGCCCGACTCGGCCTTCCAAAGTGCTGAGATTACAGGCTCGAGCCACCGCACTCAGCTAATTTTTGTATTTTTAGTAAAAATGGGGGTCACTATGTTGAGCAGACTGGTCTTGAACTCCTGACCTCAGAGTGATTCTCCTGCCTCACCTCGCAAAGTGCTGAGATTACAGGCTCGAGCCTCTGAGCCTGGCCATGACTTTTTATTGGGGCAAGTGCCCTTGGCCTCCCCATCACACAGCCCTGATTTCTTCTGCTCCTACAAGCTGAGCAGCCTCCATGGGCTGCCTGTCCCTCTCCCAGGAACTCGGTGTTCTGTCAGCCACCTCCACACCCCATGCAGCTCTGGCCCTTGGCCCACTCCAGCCCTGTAACTCAGAGAGCTGTCCCCACCGCCACTGCTGGGCGAGGGCCACTGCCTGCCATCGCCCCGTCCCTGTCGGCCAGTCCAGTGCTGTGACCGTCCTCCCATGTCTGTTCCAGAGGACAGCCGGCATCTGTGGTGTCACAGGACTTCTGGTCCCCGTCTGCCGTGGCTGTTCTGACATTCACCCCTCCTCAGTGTCTCTCGCTCCAGGAGCCTCTGGGCAGTGAAGCGGTGCCACACACGACACCGTCTCCCAGGGTCCTTGTCCTCAGAAAAGGACCCACAGCCTCGAGCTCTCCACCGTCCACCCCATGCCGCTTAGCCAGCCTGCCACGGCTGTGGGTCCCGGGCTCCTTCAGGGTGTGGCCCCTGTGTCAGCCAGTGGCCCAGCACATCCCCACCAGGATACACTGCAACTTATCCCAGGAGGGTCTCAGCAGGTCCTGGGGAGCCCGGCCCCTCTCACAGAGGAGGCACGGTTTGGAGAGGTCCTGGTGTGCCCGTTTCTTCCCAGCAGAGGCGGGAGCCGGCCTCTCCGACCACAGGGTCTGTGCATGTCTTCCTGGCCTCTCAGTGCAGACTTCCACTCTTCCAGAGCTTCATGGGTGGAACCAGCAGCCCCCCAGGACACCATTCTCAAGGTTGTGCCCCCCAGACTCACCCACCCCGGGAGTGCGGCCCTCCCCCTTGCCGTCTGCCACCAGTGACAGCTGTGATGGTGGCACCCGCTGGACAGAGTGAGTGCCCGGCCTGCACACCTCCCTGGCACTGCCTGTCTGTGGCTGGCTCTGGAGCGGCGGACGGCGCTCAGCCATGTCCTGGGCTGACCCCAGAGCTCTGTGAGGCGAAGTACCCTGAGCCTTCTCCCTCGTGCTGAGCTGGGGGGAGGGGCTGGGCCTTTGGCCCCCACGGGGCTACTCACTGGGAAGGGAGCGACCTTGGGCAGGGGGCCCTCCTCAGCCTGCCCCCGCAGCTCCCTCAGCCCCCCTGATCCTCAGAGCCTGGGATTGTACCTTTTCAGGTTCCCGGGCCCCTGCAGGCCTGGGGCTGGAACCCGGCCTGCCACCTGGGACAGGTGGTCGTCAGAGGGGCAATCTGGGTGGGGGGAACCTGCTGTCTTCCCCATATGCCCAAGGCCAGCACCTGGATGTGGACTGAACCTGTGCCAGGTGAGCCCCAGGGGTTGGGGGCGGAAGGGCCCGGGTCCTGTGGGGAAGTGGCGGGTGGTGTCAGGCCCAGAAAGGCTTACTGTGGTGTGGCCACTGGGGGCCACTGGCTCTCAGGCCACACACTCCCCTCCCGGCCCAGCGCCCCACCCCGGCTCCCTGGGGCTGGGGTCTTCCCAAACCCCAAGCCCGCTGCTCTGCACCCATGAGGGGCAAGGGGCCGTGCAGCCCCCTCTCCAGAGACACCCTCTGCCCACTCCTGGTACCTTTCCTAACCGGCCAGCAGGGTCCGCTCTCCCCCAGGCCTGGCCTCTGCGACGATCCCCCCCACCCCACCCGCGAGCCAGGGAGGGATACCTGGATGCTCACCCTTCCAACAGCAGCCCAGGGCCAGCGTCCTGCGCCCACCCACCCGCTTGCCACCACCGGGCTCTCCGGGCCATAGGGCGGCCACCACTCGAGGGTTGCCCGCGGGCCCCGGGACGGGGGCTGGTGGCCAGTGGTCCCGGCCGCCGGGGGGGACGGTGGGGGGCGGGCACCCACCGGGGATTCCCCACCCGGGCCCCCTCCAGCCTCTGCCGGGCGCCCCGTCCTCGTTCGCCCGCTGCAGAGGAAGGGGCCGCGCCGCCGCGCCAGCCCGGACCCCGCCCAGCGCAGATCGGGTTTGGAGGAACCCGGCGGGCGGCGGGCACCGGGGCGGTGAGGCTCCGCGGGCGGGAAGCGCGGGGCGCGGCCTTGCCGGGAAAGGGGCGGCGCCGGAAGCGTCGGCCGGGCTTTCCCTGGCGGGAGGGAGCGGGGAGGAGATGGGGTGCGACGAGGACGTGGGGGGAGGGGACGCCATGGTGGCGCCAGGGGTGCGGTGAAGAGCGAGGCTGGGGCGCGGGCGGGCGAGGGGACTGGGACTGGGGGACGAGCGTCCGGGAAGGACCAGGCGTGGGGGCGAAGGGGAGGGTGGGAGTCCGGGAGGAGCAGGGGTGGGGGCGAGGTGTGGGAAGCGGGGGGGGGGGGGTGGGGGGCCTGGGATGAGCAGGGGTGGGGGTGTGGGGGCCTGGGGGGAGCAGGGGTAGGGGGTGTGGGGGCCTGG
>CAUYQU010102631.1:0-33850 GCA_963574635.1 Cheracebus regulus | reverse complement strand
ATTTCCATCCCCTATTCCTTCCTGTCTCCATTGTTAAACATAATTATTGGCATAAAAGAGGTTTTTAATACCCATTTTTAGACTGTATTCTAGCCTGGGCAATAAAACAAGAATCCCGTTCTCTCTCCCTCTTTCTCTTCCCCTTTCTTTCTCTTTCATTCTTTTGCTCTTTCTTTCTCCTTTTCTCTCTTTTTCCTAAGGAAAAAAAAAATCTGTATAATTCAATAACAACCCCACCAATGGAAATTAAATTATAATTAGTCAAATGGCTCCCCCTGCTGGTTGACTCATGGAATTACAACTTGAGAAACAGATCCCTCAGTTAAAACTGACAATATATATTAATGAAAAATTCCTTATTCTCAATAGATCATGTTTTTAGAGAGTAACAAGGAAACAAACTCCAGAAACTATTTCTATTTGAAATACTTTTCAAGGATCTTTTGGAATATATTTTTGAAAAATCAACTGTAAGTCTCTGAAAGTTGAAGAGATACAATACAACTTGAGAATATGCTACAAGTAAAATTTCTCTCGTACAAGTGTTAGGCTCAGATCATCATAGTTCTGTTTAACTGGCTATATTCTGAAAATAATACGAAAGACTAGCAAATGCTACCTTAGCAGCTACACATGACAAAGATCCTGGAGCCTTCATTCTAAAGTTTCTCAACTTCTTCACTGTATAGGTATAGTATAGGTAGTCCCTACACTGCAAAACTTCAGGTAGGTTTCTACTGTATTTTCCTTCTTCCTTTTTTGTAGGTGCTTTTGTTATATCTTTCCCCTTGATCCATAGGCTTGGATTTTCCTTTAAAAATAGTTGCAAATAAGCTATACACAATTTTTAAATTCTTAAAAAGATTATACATGCTGGGTGTGGTGGCTCACGCCTGTAATCCCAACACTTTGGAAGGCGGAGGCGGGTGGAGCACTAGGTCAGGAGTTCGAGACCAGCCTGGCCAAGATAGTGAAACCCCATCTCCACTAAAAATACAAAAAAATTAGCCGGGCATGGTAGTGGTCACCTGTAATCCCAGCTATTTGGGAGGCTAAGGCAGGAAAATCACTTGAACCTGGGAGGCAGAGGCTGCAGTGACCCAAGATGGCGCCACTGCATTCTAGCCTGGGCAACAGAGCAAGACTCCACCTCAAAAACAAAAAGTTACATTCTACATTCACATGAATCAAAAAGTATTAAAATGCAACAAGATAAGATACATTCCTTCTCTCCCAGCCTCCACAGATAAGCACCTTTACTTGTGAAAACAGAAAACATGAGCAGGCAGCAATGCCTTAAATGTGTATGTGCTGAATGGTCTAAAAGACCCTCTTCCATCCCTGTTAAGGGGAAGGCTGTCTCCCCATCTCCTTTCCTAGGACACTATGGCTCCTTTTCATTGATGGGAACTAATAAAGACCCTCACTCTGCATCTGATCACCTTGTTTCATTTGGTAAGTTGCACCACTGCCTAACAACAGAAAAAGCATAAGCAATTGGGAAATTCACTCTTGCAGCTATCCACTTTAAGACCATCCAAACACTCAATGACTTAAAAAGCACTGATTTAAGAAGTATTTACTATCTACTCTGCACTAAAAAGTACAAAGAAAATAATACTTATACTTACTTTAAAGATGGTAATACTTCCCCATATTCTCGAAATCAAGGGTAAAAAACTACTATACAATAAAACACACAAGTAGTATCTGAATTATAAAGATTGCTTTCATTTTCCTCCCCTCTGTGTCCCCAAAATGAAAACCATTTGCCAATCTTCCAAATAACAGATTTATCTTAGCAAAAACTATTAGCATCGTGCTGAAAGCAGTAAAGGAAATCAGCTACCTCGTTCTTCAGGTGAGAGGTCACTATCCTCATCTCCACTGCTTTCTTGGTCCTGAATCCGATACTTAGGCTCCAAGCCTTCAGCAGCAGCTAATCTATGCAACAATCGTGTACAAATAAATTACGTGATGTTTTGATATTATTGAAGAGTCTTATTTAACTGCTGACTCTTACAAAAACATCTAAAGATCATTTATGTGCTAGCTATAACCTGATGAGGAAAATCAAAAGCAATAGAGCAGAAATGGGGTGGGCATGGTGGTGCACACCTGTAGTCCTGGACACTCAGAAGGCCGAGGTGGGAGGACTGGTTAAGCCCAGGAGTTTGAGGTTGTAATTGTGTCTCTGCACTCCAATCTGAGTGACAGAACAAGACTGTCTCAACAACAAAAAAAGTAGAAATGGGCATAGAAACCAGTAAGCAACAAGAACAGTGGAATGGGTGCTATAAGTCAATAAGTAGCAAAGGAAGAGAGCTTTTATGAATTAACTTATTTTTGCCTTTCTCACTGCTACCTTTAAAAACAGGAGGCAGGGGCCAGGCTCGGTGGTTCATGCCTGTAATCCCAGAACTTTGGGAGGCTGAGGCCGGTGGACCTCTTGAGGTCAGGAGTTCGAGATCAGCCTGGCCAATATGGCAAAACCTCGTCTCTACTAAAAATACAAAAATTAGCCAGGTGTGGTGGCATGTGCCTGTAATCCCAGCTACTACTGGGGAGGCTGAGCCATGAGAATTGCTTGAACTTGGGCGGTGGAGGTTGCAGCGAGTCAAGATCATACCACTGAACTCCAGCCCGAATGACAGAGTGAGACTCTGTCTCAAAAAACAAACAAAAATACCCACAGGGAATCCTGTGTTCATGTACTCTGGTCTTCTTGCCACCTATATACCTTTATTTAATTAAGAGACAAGACTACAAAAAAGTTGGAGACTCAGAGGATGAAAAAAGGGGAAAAAAAGGAAAAAAAGTTGGCATAAAAAATTTTGATAAACAGCCTTTTATTTACACTTACACAGGGAAAGCAATGTAAAATGCTTTTAACTCTGCACAATTAAAAGCCACATAAGTGAAATGTGTTACAGTCATTAGTACTTACTTCTTGGCTAAGACATCTGGTGCCATGGCTTCAGTGGTCTCTGTATCACTACATGCATCTTCATCATCACCCATCATACTAGTATGACAAGCACATTGTAATTAATACCTGAAACATAAATTTTCAGCCACAAAAACAAGGTAGAAAAACAATTCTATCAACCTACTTAAAATATCAATATATTTATAGCTCTGTTATTAAATCTTTGAGGTTTAACTTTAAATCGTTCCTATTCAATACAAATACTTAAAAGTATAGCACCCAATCAAGAAAAGACTCCAAATGATTAAGAAAAAAACATAAATACAGTCTGCCTGCCATATCCATGGGATCCACATTCATGAGTTCAACCAACTGTGGATTGAAAATAGCCGGAGAGGGCCGGGAACGGTGGCTCATGCCTATAATCCCAGCACTTTGGGAGGCCAAGGTCAAGAGATCGAGACCATCCTGGTCAACATGGTGAAACCTCATCTCTACTAAAAATACAAAACATTAGCTGGGCATGGTGGCGCACGCCTGTAGTCACAGCTACTCGGGAGGCTGAGGCAGGAGAACTGCTTGTACCCAGGAGGCGGAGTTTGCGATGAGCCGAGATCTCGCCATTGCACTCCAGCCTGGGTAACAAGAGCGAAACTCTGTTTCAAAAAAAAAAAAAAGCCGGAGAAAAGAAAAATTTCATCTGTACTAAACATGTAGACTTTCTTCTTATCGTTATTCCTTAAACAATACAGTGTGTAACACCTGTTTGCACAGTATTTACATTTTATTAGGTAATATAAGTAACATAGAGATGATTTAAAGTATACAGGAGGATGCACATAGATGACATACATCTATAATGCCATTTTATATCAGAGACTTAAGTATCTGAGGATTTTAGTATCTGAGGGAGGTCCTGAAACCTCCATGGATAAAGAGGAACAACTGTACTGAAAACACAAATAACCTGGGCGGGGAGGGAAACTTCAAAGTTCCAATTATTCCATCTAGTGGGAGGGAACAAGTAACGCAAAGTAAATTCTGTCTGGTTTCAGAACATGCATTTCTACATCAATCTTAAGATTGAGACAGATGATCTATGCAGATAGGAGACTTGGTAAAATAACAAAATTAGATCCTAAAGATCTAATTCAGAAGTTTAAAAGCTATTTAGCTTTCTCACTCTACCCTCTAATGAAAAATTTGCTCCCCACTTCAGTGCAAAAATGGGCATTCTTAACTGTTAGCCACTGGAAAGTATATAAAGCAGAACTCAGCTACTTATAAAATACTGCCAGTTTATACATTTCCTGGTTAATCAAGGTGATAAATTAAGCCCTACAGTTTAGATGATGCTCTTTTTTCTAAGGGAAGCTGAAATAAACTGATCTATGTTATTGAGTTTAATTACGCAGAGTAGGGTAAAATAAACATTTTATTAATTTATAGAACTGTTCTACAGAAAATTCTAGTTATAAAATTTACTGATGAATTATGTTTATATATGTACATGTATCTAAATAATTTCTTATATACTAACTGTGAGATTCTTAGGTAATAAGACATGATGTTTCTATAAAAAGCAACTTTAGTTAAATAAAACTTTTTTTTTTCTTTGAGATAGGGTCTCACTCTGCCACCCGAGTGCCGTGGCACCATCACGGCTCACTACAATCTCAATTTCCCAGGCTCAAGTGATACTCCCACCTAAGCCTCTTGTGTAGCTGTGAATACAGGCATGTGTTACCATTCCTGGCTTAACTCTTTTTATTTTTTTGTAGAGATGGGGACTCTCTATGTTGCCCAGGCTTGTCTCCAATCCCTGAGCTCAAGCAGTCCTCCTGCCTCAGCCTCCTAACGTGCTGGGATTACAAGCAAGAGCCACCATGCCTGGCCAAATAAAACTCTACAAAAGAAAAAAAAAAAGCCATGGAAGGAAATGATAAAACCAAGCACTGAACTGGTAAAAGCAGAGCATATGTATCTCTGCATATACATAGCCTCAATTACTTAGGGACCAAATAACTTTTCTGGTTATTCGAATGGCAAATATCTACCATTCATATAATATTTATAAAAGTCAAAAAATAATGACTACAGCTATTTTGAAAATCTTTTTTTCTGGCCAGGCACAGTGGCTCATGCCTGTAATCCCGGCACTTTGGGAGGCCCAGACAGGCAAATCACAAGGTCAGGAGTTCGAGACCAGCCTGACCAACATGGTGAAACCCTGTCTCTACTAAAAATACAAAAATTAGCTGAGTGTGGTGGCGGGCACCTGTAATTCCAGCTACTCGGAGGCTGAGGCAGGAGAATCCCCAAGGTGGAGGATGCAGTGAGCTGAGATCGCCCCACTGCACTGGGCAACACAGCAAGACTCCATTTCAAAAAAAAAAAAAGAAAAGAAAAGAAAAAGAAAAATCTTTTTTTTCTTTTTTTTTAGAGACAAGTATCCTTTTGTCAGCCAGGCTGGAGTGCAATGCTATGATCATGGCTAACTGTAGCTTCAACCTCCTGGGCTCAAACAACCTCCTGCCTCAGCCTCCTACGTAGTTGGGACTGCAAGTACACACCACCACCTCCGAATAAATTTTTTTTTTTTTCTGAGACAGAGTTTCACTCTGGTTGCCCAGGCTGGAGTGCAACGGTGCGATCTCGGCTCACTGCAACCTCCACCTACCAGGTTCAAGCAATTCTCCTGCATCAGCCTCCCAAGCAGCTGGGATTACAGGCTCCCACCACCATGCCTGGATGTGTTTTTGTATTTTCAGTAGGGATGGGGTTTCATCATGTTGGCCAGGCTGGTCTTGAACTCCTAACCTCAGCTGAACAGACCACCTCAGCATCCCAAAGTGTTGGGATTACCAGCGCGAGCCACTGCGCCTGGCCAGTTTTGTTTTTTTGTTTTTTTGAATTTTTTGTAGAGATGGAGTCCCACTCTGTTGTCCAGGCTGGTCTTGAACTCCTAGGCAAGAGTTCTTAGGGGATGGGCATGGCGGCTCATGCCTGTAATTCCAGCACTTTGGAAGGCTGAGGCTGGTGGATCACTTGGGGTCAGGAGTTCCAGACCAGCTTGGCTATCACAGCAAAACCGTCTCTACTAAAAATACAAAAATTAGCCCGGTGTGGTAGTGGGTGCCTGTAATCCCAGCTACTCAGGAGGCTGAGGCACAAGAATCTCTTGAGCCTGGGAAGTGGAGACTGCAGTAAGCCGAGATCATGCCACTGCACTACAGCCTGGGTGACACAGTGAGACTCTGTCTCAAAAAAAAAAAAGAGCTCTATGGGAGGCTAAGCGATCCTCCTGTTTCAGGCTCCCAAAGTGCTGAGATTACAGATGTTAAGCCACTATACCTGGCCTCGACTATTTTTTTAAAATCATGTCTGATCTTAATTCTTTTAGGATAGTTATCCCCAACTAACACAAGCGAGCAAAGAATGGCCACTACATTTATTAAAAAGAAAGAATGCTCTGATTTTGGATGCTAGTACAACAAAGGTTTTAAGATATGTTTTCGAAGTCAGACATGGTGGTGTGCGCCCATAGTCTCAGCTACTTGGGAGGCAGAGGATGGAAGATCACGTGAGCCAGGGTTCCAGGCTGTAGTGTGCTATGGCGGTGCCGGTCAATAGCCACTGCACTGGGCAACATAGTGAGACCCTGTATCTTTTTTTTTTTTTTAAAGAGATGTCTTAAAGTATATACCTGCAATTTAGAAGAAAAATAAGAATATAAACCTGTTTTTAACATGTGTATTTATTTTAATTAATTGTAATTTTATTGTTTTTCTTCCCCTCAACTTATTTATTTTTATTTTGATATGTTTTGGGGGAACAAGTGATGTCTGGTTATATGGATAAGCTCTTTAGTGGTGATTTCTGAGATGTTGGTGCACCCATCACCAGAGCAGTGTACACTATACCCAATGTGCAGTCTGTCTTTTATCCCTCTCCACGCTCCCACCCCCATCCCCAAAGTCCACTGTATCATTCTTATGCCTTTGCGTCCTCATAGCTTAGCTCCCGCTAATAAGTGAGAATGTACTATGTCTGGTTTTCCATTCCTGGTTTACTTTACTTAGAATAATGGTCTCCAATTCCAACCAGGTTGTTGTGAATGCCATTATTTTGTTCCTTTATATATATATTCCATGGTATATACAAATATACCACAAAAATTGTGTATTTCTTCACTCAAATATCATTAGTATTGAGTTTCAGCATCTGTACCTATTTCCTTATATTTTACCCTTGTCACAATCTTTAATATCTTGTTTTTTATTTTTACTCTTTATTTTTGTTAGTAACAAATTATTTCAAATTATCTTCTAACATTTTCACCCACTGATTTAAAATACAGTTCTTAACTCTTTATTCTTTCATTACAGAGCAAATGGAAACTGCAGTTAACTCTAACAGTAACTTCTGAATTTATGCTATCTTATTTCAATAACAAAATATTTTAATCCTGGAAATCTTTTATTTTTTCAATGCAAGTTAGGTAGGGAGTAACTTTTTTTAAATTAAATTAAATTTTTTTTGTAGAGAGAGAGTTTTGCTATGTTGCTTAGGCTGGTCTTGATTTCCTGGCCTGGAGCAATTCTCCCACCTCTGCCTCTGTAATCTCAAATCTTATTGCATTGTTTTTGTCTTCATACTGTTACTGCTGCATAATGTAATTTCACAATTCATTTAGAAAATTCTGAGATTTGAAATTGCCAAAAATTACACTTAAGTATCTGAACAATAATATTACATTAAGTTAAAAAATAAAGAAATAAACACCTATCTTTTAGTGGGTTACAAAAGAGTTACCATCCATGCAGTTATGCTTCTCTGCAAAGAGATTGAGTAAACCCCAGATTTCTATATGGGAAGCAAACAAGCCCCTACCTCATCGTCCTTTCAAGGAAGTTAAAACTAGTCTATGTGTACCATTCGTAACTAGCAACCACTGAGGTGCAACAAATAAACATTTATTACTATAATTATAATGTACAAAATGGGTTACATAATTTTAAAGTTACACATCACTTATACTATTACTAAAAAAATTGCAGTTAGATTATTGAATTTATAACTGCTCCAGTAACAAATCTAGAATAAATCAAATTCAAAAAGGCCATTATACAGCAGCTCATATTAAATGCAAAATGGAAGTAAGTCCCAAGAGGAATGATGCCTATGCAACATTACCTATGGTAAGGAGTGCTTGGTTCATCTATTTTCATTAAACCATAGTCTTTGTCTGCTGGATGATAAGTTGCCAAGATGTTCATTTCATCCCACTTCTGGGATTTTTTGCTAAAATTAAAAAGAAAAAACATTTTTCCCAATTAGAAAAAGGTAAACTTGAACATCAAAATTCACAAATGTCCAAATTTCACATTTCAACTTCTATGTGATGGCTAACCTCTATTTTCACATGTAATTTCTTGGAATAGAAGCTGACTCAGGGTAAAAACCATTAAGTAACTACAATGTCAGTAAATGCAGAACACTTAGTGACCACATATTTAAAACATAGTATTTAGTATCTATATCAGGCAATCAAAACATTACTATACTATGACATGCTTAGTCTTCATTTGGCCTATAGAATTAATAATGCAAATCAAAATCCATACATTCCTTGATGTCAACAGGCATTTTTTATCTATATACCGGTAACTGGTAAAAAAACACAATAGGAGTATTTTCTTGGCATAATTTCTTTCTGGGATATCTGTTAACAATTACAACATAAAGATTCAAAGCATAAAACACAGAGAAAACTTCATCAAACTCAGATATCACTAAATCATTAGATTGCAAATAAATTACAACTCTGTTTATTTCTAATCTAGAAAAATAAAGGTTTGCTCAGAAATAGTGTACCCAGATTTACTTGCAAAGCAATAGAAGTTCTCTGTAAGTACTTTATTTATTATTATTTTGAGACATGGGTCTCTATTATTATTATTTTTGAGATACAGTCTCTATTATTATTGTTTTTGAGACAGAGTCTCACTCTGTTACCCAGGCTGGAGTGCTGTGGCATGATCTCGGCTCACTGCAACCTCCACTTCCTGGGTGCAAGTGATTCTTCTGCCTCAGCTCCTGAGTAGCTGAGATTACAGGTGCATACTACCACACCTTGCTAAGTTTTGTATTTTTAGTAGAGATGGGGTTTCTTCTTGTTGGCCTCCTAAAGTGCTGAGAATTACAGGTGTGAGCCACCAGGCCTGGCCATTACTTTTGTTTTCTGAGACAGAATTCTGCTCTTGTCACCCAGGCTGGAGTGCAATGGCGCAATCTTGGCTCACCCGCAACCTCCGACCCCTGGGTTCAAGCGATTCTCCTGCCTCAGCCTCCCTAGTAGCTGGGATTACAGGCGACCGACACCACGCCCTGCTAATTTTTGTATTTTTAGTGGGGGTTTCACCATGTTGGTAAGGCTGGTCTCAAACTCCTGACCGTGATCCGCCTGTCTTGGCCTCCCAAAGTGCTGGGACTACAGGCATGAGCTACTGCGCCTGCCCTAAAAGTACTTTGGACACATCTGTTAAATTTCATTCAATGAAGTATTTGCACAACTATGAAGGTGCTCAATAATTAAATGTGTTAATTTTAAATTCTTATATACTCATTTAAAAAGACCTCAAAGACCCTTCCACAAGCCAACATTATTTTGTTACCTATACAGTTTGTTACTTAGTATATACTTGGAAAAACCTGCTTTAAAAACAATCAATGTAAATGTTACACTAATTTAAATCATCCTTTCTGCATTTGGTCTAGACTGGTGGTTTCACTGTAGGTATTTTCAGTTTCCCAGATCCTGAAACACCCTTTAAGAATAACATACTTAACATTTCAGTATCATATTCCCTTCTCCATACTCTCAAAAAAGTTTGATGAGTTACCTTAAAAATTACACAGGCCTACTCTGGGCAGGTGACTTTAAATTCTTTTGCTTTCTATCCTAACATACAGTGTCCCCATTTCAGATTAAGCATTTTTTTATTTTTTAAAATTGTGGTCATATATAAAATTCACCAATTTAACCTTTTTGTTTTCATGTTAATCTTTTCTGTATCATTCCAATTTTAGTGTACGTGCTACTGAAGCACTAGCCATTATGAAGTGTGCAATTCTATGGGGTTAAGAACATTCATATCATTGTGCAAGCATCACCACCATCCATCTCCAGAACTTTTTCAGCTTCCTCAACTGAAACTGTACTCATTAAGTACTAACTCCCCACTGTCCCCAGCCCCCAGACCTGGCAACCACCATTCTACTTCCTGTCTCTCTAAATGTGACTACTCTAGATACATCGCATAAACAAAATCAAAGTATTTGTTCTTTGTAACTGGCTTATTTCACTAAGCATAATGTCTTCAAGGTTCATTCATGTTGTAGCATGTGTCAGAATTTCTCTCTTTTTTTTTAATAAATTAGGTCTCACTCTGTCATCCCAAGCTGGAGTAAAGTGGCATAATCAAGCTCACTGCAGTCTCGAACTCCTGGGCTCAAGTGATCCTCCTGCCTCAGCCTCCTGACTAGGTGGGACCACAAGTATGCACCACCATGCCCAGGTAATTTTTCTTTCTTTCTTTTTTAAACAAGTGGAGTCTTGCTATGTTGTCCAGGCTGGTCTCAAACTCCTGGCCTCAAGCAATTTCCCTGCCTTAGCCTCCCAAAGTGCTGAGATTATAGGTATGAGCCACCATACCTGGCCCTAATCAAATTAATATATCCTTACTATTTCAAAAAAGTCATCTGCCACGAGTGGGCCTGTGTAATTTTTAAGGTACCTCATCACCGTCTTTTGGGACTGAACTAGACTGGGTAAACAGAACTTGCTTTAACAATGTTGATTTCTTTAGATGCCTAGATTTCTGTCTATCACAGTAATAGCTGAGCTTGTAGCGGAAAACGAAAAACAAATTTAACTGGGAGACAGACATTTAAGGTTCAAGTTTCAGTTACCATTTACTATAGAGAAACCCAATAAACATCTTCTCTTGGACTGTATTTATAGTTGACCCTTGAATATTATGAGTTTAAGTGAACTGTGTGGGTCCACTTATATGCAGATGTTTTTCAACAAATCTACCAGAAAATTTTTTGGAGGTTTGCAACAATTTGAAAAAACTCTCATAAACCACACAGACCGGAAATATTAAAATACCTTAAAAGTGAGTTATGTCGTAAGTACATAATATATATGTAGAGAATGGTCTGTTTTATCATTTAGTACAATATACACAAGCCTAGTTAAAATTTAAAAGTTAAAATTTATCAAAACCTGCACATACTTACAACACGTGGTGCCTCTGCAGTTGGATCAAACTGCATAAAATTAACTATAGTACATACTATTCTATCGTCACAATTTCATAGCTATCTCCTATTGCTACTGCAGTCACCTCAAGTGTTGCAAGTATTTGCTTAAAATGCTCTATGACGCGACCAGGCACGGTGGCTCATGCCTGTAATCCTAGCACTTTGGGAGGCTGAGGCGGGTGGATCGCTTGAGGTCAGGAGTTTGAGACCAACCTAGTCAACCTGGTGAAACTCCATTTCTACCAAAAATACAAACAATTAGGCATAGTGGCTCATGACTGTAGTCCCAGCTATTTGGGAGGCTGATGCAGGAGAATCACTTGAACCCAGGAGGCAGGGGTTGCAGTGAGCCGAGATCACACCACTATACTCTAGCCTGGGCAACAGAGCAAGACTGTTTAAAAAATAAAAAACAAAAAAAAGAAAAAGAAAAAAAGCTCTATGACACTAGTTGTTTCAGTGTGAGTAGTTTGTTGCTCCAGTAAATTGTCTATTGGAATAAAAAGTGATCTCTCTTGGTTTTTGAGTGTTGTTTTTTTTTTGGAGATGGAGTCTTACTCTGTCACTCAGGCTGGAGTGCAGTGGTGTGATCTTGGCTCACTGCAACCTCTGCCACCCACGTTCAAGCAATTCTCCTGCCTCAGCCTTTCAAGCAGCTGGGATTATAGGCACCTGCTACTGTGCCCGGCTAATTTTTGTAGTTTTAGTAGAGACAGGGTTTCATCATCTTGGCTAGGCTGGTCTTGAACTCGTGACCCCATGATCTACCCATGTTGGCCTCCCAAAGTGCTGGGATTACAGGCGTGAGCCACCGTGCCCAGCCAGTTTTTTAATATCTTTTATTCTGTTTAGTGCAATACTGTAAACCTTGAATAACACCATGGGACCCATATGAAATGCCACTAGAGATGCTGGAAGTGCTCCCAAGAAGCAAAGTTGTGACATTACAAGAAAAAGTTGAATTGTTTGATGAGTACCTTAGATTGAACTCTGCAACTATGGCTGCCCATCATTTAAAGATGAATCCATCACAAAGACCATTGTAAAAATAAAATAAAAGGAAATCAACAAAGCTGTCACTGTAGTAGCTATACCAGCAAGCATGAAAAACCTTGCATATTTTGTGAAATACCTTTTGTCTTGTATTGCCAATGCATCTTTTATGTGAATGCAGGATTGCTACAAGATTATAGACTCTATCTAATATGATTTGAGAAAAAGTGATGTCACTAGAAGATAAAGCAAAAAGGTGGTGAAGGATCTAAAGTTTGAGAATTTAATGTGAGCAATGGATGGTTTGATAATTTTAGAAAGAGGTTTGGTTTAAAATGACAGGGTAACAGGAGAAGCAGCTTCTGCCAACCAAGAAACTGCATAAAAGTTCCCAGAGGCCATTAAGAAAATCATTAATGAGAAAGGGTGACGTTCAATGGCTCACACCTATAATCCCACACTGGGAGGCTGAGGCAGGAGGATCTCTTGAGCCTAGGAGTTTGAGACCAACCTGGGCAATCATAGTGAGACCCTATCTCTACAAAAAATTTTTTTTAATTAGCCAGGCATGGTGGCACACACATACCTGCAGTCCCAGCTACCTGGGGGTAGCCTGAAGTGGAAGGATCACCTGAGCCCAGGAAGTCAACGCTGCAGTGAGCCATCTATGATTGAGCCACTATACTCCAGCCTGGGTGGCAAAGTGAGACTCTAACCAAAAAAAGAAAAAACTATTAACCAGAAAGGTTATCTACCTGTACAGGTTTTTAATGAAAATAAAAGTGCCCTATTCTGGAAAAAAAATGCCACAAAGAACATTTATTTGTAAGAAAGAGAAGCAAGCATCAGGATTCAAGGCAGGAAGGGACAAGCTAACTCTACTGTCTTGTGCAAATACAGTATGGTTTATGATCAGGACTGTCCTTATCTTTTTTTTTTTTAAGACGGGGTTTCACCGTGTTGGTCAGGCTGGTCTTGAACTCCCGACCTCAGGTGATCTGTCCGCCTTGGCCTCCAAAGTGCTTGGATTACAGGCGTGAGCCACCATACCCGGCCAGGACTGTCCTTATCTATAAAGTTGCTAACCCCGGAGCCTTGAAGGGAAAGGATAAACATCAGCTACCAGTCTTGTGGTTGTAGAAGATCTGGACAATGAGAATCCTCTTGGTTCCATCAATGTTCTGTCCCCAGGTAAGGAAGTACCTTGCCAATACAGAACTGCTTTAAAAAAAAAAAAGAGAAAGAGACAGGGTCTTGCTCCATCACCCAGGCTGGCAGGCAGTGGCACAATCATAGCTCACTGCAGCCTCGAACTCCTAGGCTTAAGTGATCTGGCTGCATTTGAGCTCACCTGAGCAGCTAGGGCTGTAGGCACAAGCCACGTGCCTGGAAGTAAACTGCCTTTTAAAGTTGTTTTGATTCTGGGCAATGTCTCTCTCTGGTCACCTAGAACCCTACAAACCCTATGAGTTCAACACGGAAGGTGTCAAGGTGGTTTACTTGTCCTCAAACACAACATCTCCAATTTAACTTCTGGATCAGGAGATCACAGAGGACCTTTAAGGCTCAGTACACATGGTAGTCTATTCAGTGGTACCAAACCTTTTCGGCAACTAAGGAGCAGTTTCGTGGAAGACAATTTTTGCATGGCAGGGTGGTTTCAGTATGAAACTGTTCCACCTCAGATCATCAGGCATTAGATTCTCATAAGGAGTGGGCAGCCTAGATCCTTTGCATGCACAGTTCATAATAGCGTTCGTACTCCTATGAGAATTTAATGCGGCCACTGATCTGACAGGAGGTGGAGCTCAGGCACCTGCCACATGGCCTGAGGTTTGGGGATCCCTGCTCCATGGAAAAGACTGTCAACCCTCACAGAGAACATCATGAAAGTATGGAAAGATTACACCACCGCATATGCCACTGTTGTTACAGAAAAAGCTATGAAAGCTGTCAAGCCTGAAACAATGAATTCCTGCTGGAGAAAACTGTATCCAGATGTTATACATGACTCCACAAGATTTACAACAGGGCCAATCAAGGAAATAATGAGATTGTGAATAATTTAGTGGGGGTAAAGGGTTTCTAAATATGGATCTTGAAATTCAAGAGCTAATAGACATCACACCAGAGGAATTGACAGATGACTTGACAGAGACGAGTGTTCCAAATCAGTGCCAGATGATAAGGAATAATATGTAGAAGAAGCAAAACCAGGAAACAAATTGACATTAGACAGTCTGACAAAGGGTTCTGACTATTTGAGAATGCTTGACTTATTTTACACAGGGACCCTTTTACGATATGGACACTGAAACTAAACAGTAGAAGGAAGATTATTAGTGCCACATAGAAACATTTTAAGAGAAACGAAAAGCACAAAAGTTAGGCAGAAATGATGATGCATTTTCGTAAAGCTACACCAAGTGAGGCTGCCTCTCCTTCCATCTCCTCTATCACCCCTGAGACAGTAAGACCAATCCCTCTTCTTCCTCCTCAGCCTACTCATTGTGAAGACCACCAGGATAAAGATCTTTATGATGATCCACTTCCACTTACTGAACAGTAAATGTATTTTTCTTATGATTTTCTTGACATTTTCTCTAGCTTACTGTATTGTAAGAATACAGTAACACAGCACATAATACAAAACATGTAGTTAATCAACTGTTATCTGTAAGGTTTCCAGTCAACAGGAGGCTACTAGTAGTTAAGCTTTGGGGAGGCTGGGCACAGTGGCTCATGCCTATAAATCCCAACACTTTGGGAGGCCAAGGTGGGAGGATCACTTGAGCCCAGGAATTTGAGATTGAGCTGGGCAACGCAGGGAGATCCTGGTTCTTAAAAAAAAAAAAAAAACGTGGACCGGGCGCAGTGGCTCACGCCTGTAATCCCAGCACACTGGGAGGTCGAGGCGGGCGGATCACGAGGTCAAGAAATCGAGACCATCCTGGCCAACATGGTGAAACCCCATCTCTACTAAAAGTACAAAAAATTAGCCGGGCGTGGTGGTGCGTGCCTGTAGTCCCAGCTACTCCGGAGGCTGAGGCAGAATTGCTGGAAACCGGAAAACGGAAGTTGCAGTGAGCCAGGATCGCGTCACTGCACTCCAGCCTGGCGATTAGAGCGAGACTCTTGTCTCAAAAAAAAAAAAAAAAAGTGCTGGGATTATAGGTGTGAGACACCACACCCAGCCAGTGTCTGCTTTAGTAACAATTTCTGACACTTTAAATTTATACTTAATATGCTTTTCTGTATGTATTACATTATAATATTTTAAAAATAAACACATAATAATGTTGTTTCTGGGTGCATCTTAATCTCAGAGTAAAACAAATTATTTCCTAAACAATGTTAACAATGTTGAATTAAAAATGACAATTTAGGAGGTGGGCAGATCACCTGAGGTCAAGAGTTCGAGACCAAGCTGGCCAACACAGTGAAACCTCCTTTCTACTAAAATACAAAAATTAGCCAGGTGTGGTGGCGCGCACCTGTAATCCCATCTACTTGGGAGGCTAAGGCTGGAGAATCGCTTGCACCCAGGAGGCAGAGGTTGCAGTGATGAGCTGAGATCACACCACTGCTCCCCAGCTTGGGTGACAAGAGCAAAACTCTGTCTCAAGAAAAAAAAAAGATAACTTATCATCCTTGCTTAGGATAAAAAAAGAATAAGGATAGACTTTTGGAGTTTGAAAAGTATCTCTATGGGGAAGAGAACTCCACACACTGTAAATATTTTTTGCAAGGTAAGGATAGAAGAAAAAGAACTACAGAACACAAGGAGAAATTATGTTTTCTTGAAATTAAAAATAAAATTTAATACATTCCCAACACCCTCAACCATTCATAATTTTGATTTCTGCATATTCTTTCTTTTGTATAATACATATAAATATGTATAAGCTATCAAAGCATTAAAATATAACTATATATGTAAAACAGTACATACAAAATACACATACTGATATATAAGTTGTAAGTATATAAGTTGCTTGTGTTTTCTTTTTACCTTTTTAATGACTGTACAAGATTCATTTAGATTGATAACCTAAATAAGTTTTCCTATTTAAAATAAGGCAGACATGAACATATTTGTACATATGCTATTCTGTGATGTTTTAAAGAAAATTTGCTAGTCTGCCTGAATTAAACTTTATTAAGAACTTTATAGTTCACTCCATGTTGCCATATAGCATTTTTTTTTTTTTTTTTTTTTTTTTTTGGAGACAGAGTCTTGCTCTATCACCCAGGCTGGAGTGCAGTGGCATGATCTCTGCTCACTGCTACCTCTGCCTCCCAGCTTCCAAGTAGCTGAGATCACAGGCACACGCCACCATGCCTGACTAATTTTTGTATTTTTAGTAGAGACGGAGTTTCACCATCTCGAACTCCTGACCTTGTGATCCACCTGCCTTGGGCTCCCAAAGTGTTGAGATTACAGGCATAAGCCACCGCACTCGGCCCAATTTTTTTTTTTTTAAAAAGACTTTGTAATGTCCCCAGTAAATTACCAAACCATTGCTAGGATTGGGGATTATGTGTGTGTGTTTTTCCATTTCAGCAGGTATAAAATTGTATTTAAAAACTGTTGTGTTTCTTTGGCTAACAGTATTTTACTTTCCTCACTGTGAATTATGTTTACGTCTTTTGCCTATTAGAAATCCTCTCATAAATTTCAGCTCTTTAGATGTATATAAACATTTTATGTAACTTCAATTTTCCCAGTGTTTGCCATTTACTTTCTATTGTAAATAAAATTAAGTTCTACACATTCAAAGCCTCACTTGTTTCCTCAACACAACACTAAGAGAAAAAGAAATTAGTACAATTATTCAGATCCAAAAAAAGATAACAGTATCTTGCAAAACAAACATTTAAGTAAGGGTATTACAAAACAGACTCCAAAAAAATGCTAGGAAATCTTAGAAAGTTAGTGAAGTAGAAGAAACTGTCAGTAGAGGACACTGGATATGAAAGTTGGCATCTCTAAAGTTATGGCAGAATTAACATTAGTTGTGAAATAACAAAACCCAAGGAGTGAGCCTAAGCTTAATCCCAATACCATCATGAACTATATGACCTCATGTGGGGTCAGCATCCCTGCAGACAATGGGGGAATCACCATTTACGTGGCAGATCTGCCACGATGGTGAAAGCAGCTGCTGGTTTCAGTTTTCCCCTCCCTTGTGGGTGACTGGTTTTCCTACAGCCTAAATTTGGTGCTGAAAGAGTCACCACTTCTCACTTTTATGTTGTTAGCTCATATGGTGTCACCTCAAAGACCTACTGGTACTTCTTGTTGCTTTTGACTTGCTCATTTGATAGTTCTGACTGTGTCTGGAATGGGAGGCAAGATTTTGCTTCAAGGTGTTTTAACTTTAATTGCATGTTTCAAGAAATGGTCCTTTCTTTAAATGAAGATTCAACTTATATAGATTGACAAAATATAAGACTTGGAAGCCTGGTATCATTACTGAACAATAAGACTTAACAATAAAAGCAATTACAAACAAGCAAAAAGTAACTTTTAGAAAACAACCTTTTTATTTTACTCAGCAAATCTTTGACTATATTTCACATCCCTTTACAGGCAGAAAAAGACAAAGTTGAAGCATGTGTATATCTTAAATTATATCACAGGAAATTAATTAAAGCATAATTTTTTCAAGCAGAATTTGCCTGCAGTATCTAAGACTACTATATAATTTGAATTGAACAGAATAGTGAACTTGAAAGCAGATGGTGTTAAAAAAAATCCACTGAGATGTAGAAAAAATGAATTTCTATATTTATTTCTATTACAGTAAGACTAATATTTGAGGGTGAGGCACTAGGTTAAACATTTTACATTTATTAATTCATTTAATATTTAAAGTAAAGCACAGACATAATAAATAATTCACTGAAAATCACAAAGTTTGCTAATAAGCAGCGGACAAGATCCAAACCCAGGCAATCTGGCACCAGATTAACTGCTAAACTATAATCCTTCTGAAATGATAGGCTTTAGCAATATTTTCTATCATATTTTCAATAATTCCCAAAAGACATTTTTTACATTTTCCTATCTCTGAAAAGGAGTATGTCTTAAGAGAATGCCATCTTTTTTTATTTTCTTTTTTTGAAACAGAGTCTTGCTCTGTTGCCCAGGCTGGAGTGCAGCAGCATGATCTCGGCTCACTGCAGCCTCCACTTCCCTTCAAGCAATTCCCCTACCTCAGCCTCCCAGGTAGCTGGGATTACAGGCATGCGCCACCATGCCTAATTTTTTTTTTTTTTTTTTTTGTATTTTTAGTAGAGACAGGGTTTCGCCATGTTGGCCAGACTGGTCTGGAACTCCTGACTTCAGGCAATCCACCCACCTAGGCCTCCCAAAGTGCTGGGATTACAGGCGTGGGCCACCGTGCCCAGCCAAGGATGGCATCTTATAATCATAATTGGCAGTAATTTTTCTTTCTTGATGGTACATCTTAGAATCAAGTGTCTTGTTTTCAATAAGATACATATATGTATTCACTAGGCCTGCAAAATTACACCTTCATAAGTTGTGTTCTATATTCAAGGTATCCTGAAAGTATGGGAATCCCACAATCATAGAAGATGACAGTGGTGTTTAATTTGTTTATTATAATTTATGATAAACAAAATTTACTTCTTACAGTTCTGGTGGCTTGGATGCAACACAGTTGAATGCTGTGTTGCAATGTGCTGAGATTTAGCTATACTTAGTTATGTGGATTTATGGATTCTACCCAGTTTTAATTTAACCTTCAAAAATTGGTATCTGAAAAATGGTACCTGTAGAAACCACTCATTAAAGACATATGTACTGGTGGGGCATGGTGGCTCCCACCAATAATCCCAGTGCTCTGGGAGGCAGGCAGATCACCTGAGCCCAGCAGTTTGAGACCAGCCTGGGCAATATAGTAAAACCCCATCTCTACAAAAAATATAAAAGTTAGCTGGGTGTGGTGGGCTAAGGTGGGAGGATCATTTGGGCCCAGGAGGTAGAGGCTACAGTGAGCTGTGATCATGCCACTGCACTCCAGCCTGGGTGACAGTGTGAGATCTTGTCTCAAAAACAGACCAAAAAGAAATATATAAGCACTAATGCAAAGTATAAACAATAACAGCACTGAGTCATCTAAAAAAACAACCACCTCCCTCAATTATGGTTTGATCAGTCCTGACAATAATTCGATAAAAAAATAACGCTGAAGACTATTTGAATATGGTTTTATATAGACATCACTTTACGTGTACACTGAGTTTTGAGAATCATCTAATGATATATATAATTCATATGTAGTACATACATGAATTATAAACATATATTTGAAATATGTTTTTTATTTTTAAAAACTCCTTGGTAATATTTATGTAAAATAACATCCTCTCACAACTGGGGGGTGGGCAGTGGTCAAACTATCATTGCATTTTGCACAACAAAGACACCAATAAAAGGTAGAGCTCATCCTCATTATTCTCTGATTCTTTCTTTGCAAGTTTACCTACTTGCTAAAATTTGTAATGACAAAACCAGCATTTGAGGTCTTTATTTTGAGTTGCCCATTGCACACGTTCACAGCTTCACAACCGAGGCAGCGTGTTCCCAGATGGGGTTAAACAAGGCGATGCTCTGCTTTCTTGTTTCTGCTTTTGTGCCGTAAAAAAGTATCCTTTTTGTGGTCTATTTTGTGCTAACTTCCTTGCATTTCTGTTGGTGAATCTGGTGTGTAAAATGGCTCCCAAATGTAAAGGGCTATCTGGTGTTGGCTGAATTCCTGGGTGTGAAACCCATGGATACAGTGGGCCAACTGTATACTTTTATTGTTTCTGTTCAAAGAGGGTCTCATAAAGTTACTGATACTGTTTGCATGAGTTGTGACATAAATAATAACGTATATTTGCTATGGTTTGAACATCTGTCCTCTCTAAAGCCACGCTGAAACTTGATCTCCAATGTGGCAGTGTTGACAGGTGCAGCTTTTAAGGGGTGACTGGGTCATAAGGGCTCTGCTCTGATGACTGGATTAATGGTTAGTTATCAAGTGAGTGGTTCTGGTGGCTTTATAAGAGGAAGAGAGACCTGAGCTGGCATGCTCAGCCCCCTTGCCATGTGATGCCCTGTATCATCTTAGAACTGCATAGAGTCCCCACCAGCAAGAAGGTTCTCACCAGATATGCCCTTTCAACCTTGAACTTCCAAGCCACCAGAACTGTAAGAAGTAAATTTTGTTTATTATAAATTATCATTTCAGGCATTCTGTTATGACCAACAAAAAACGGACTAAGCCAGTATTGTATTACTAGTAGAATTAGTTTATTTGCTTTACAGTCACATAACAATGATCATTAAAAAACCCATCTCTTTTACCACTTGGAACCAAACATAATGAACTTCAATGAATTAAGGTTTGATAGTTCTCTGCAAAGACAGGACTGTAACTCTAACTAGACAAGTCAGTCTCTTTTAAGTGAATCTCCCCTGCCACAGCTCCTACAGAAGAGGCAGCCTTATGTAGTTGAGTCAGTCTAGTATACTGGCTTTTCAGGCAGAAAGACCTGAATGTAAATCCCAACAAATTACAGAGAGGCCATCCATAGATTGGGACCAAGGGAAATTATGGCAGATCGAAGTTGAGAATAAACAGAAACTAAAGAAGCAGAGATAAAGAATAAGTCACTTGGTTAAATGGACCGAAAGAAGCTCATACTGGAGAATAGTTAAATAACATAAATGCCAGTGAGGACCACATTCCTGCTGCTGAAAACCTTGAAGCTACATTCGAGCCTTCTGTAGTTGTATTATTTATCTTTTAATTCTTCTTCTTCTTTTTTTTTTTGGTAAAGAGATGAGGTTTCACTATGTTGCCCAGGCTGGTCTCAAACTCCTGGGGAATCAAGCAGTCCTGCCACCTTGGCCTCCCCAAGTGCTGGAATTACAGGCGTGGACCACCATGCCTTGCCTTTATTTATCTTTTAACTGACTTGGTTCTCCGGCTTCAGTTATGTTCTGGTGAAACTCTGTTTTCTTAATTCCATGACCTGTAACCATCAAACTCCCCCAGCACTCCATTTAGCGTGGCTTAGCCCAAATAGAGGTTGGAAAATTGTGTGTGAGGGAATGTAAGATTCAAGCATCCATGAGCGTGGGAGTTGCCAGACAAAACTAAGATCTTTTCCAATCCCAAAAGGCCACGATTCTAAGTTGTGATCCTACTCAATATTTTCTTCAAGGTAACACAAGTCCCTGTGAATTTAACACCACCAAGCAGTAGTTCCTTTTATGGTCCTAAATAAGACTCTTTATAAAGGAATGCCCTAGTTCCTATATTCTGAGATTTCACAAACATCCTCATTTTAGCTTCATGACTACAAATTTCACAGGTAACTTTTCTTAGGCCTTTTTTCAAAATGTACAGTCCTTATATTTTTAGTATCTTATAACGCTCAAGCCCTCTTGCACCTCTAACCCAGTGGTGTGTTTTACACTACAGATACTGTACTGCAACATTTCCTGTGCATAAATGCCTACCTTTTTACCTTTTTCTTTTTTTAAAGACTGGTATACTGTTCCATTATACAAATGTACCGTAATTAATATTTCACCAGTTCCTACTAACGGACTTTGGGTCGTCTCCAATTATATTGTTATAATTATTACGTACAATGCTCAGGTCAACAACTTTTTATATGTGTATCTTTAGCGTATAAAAGAGCAACTAAAATATCACTGGGTCATTTCAAGTTGCTTCTCTTTGAACTGTTTTGAGCTCAGATCTATCTTTGAACAGAAACAAAAACTAGAAATCACCGAAAACTCTGGTTGCAGATGCAGAAATAGAGTGTGGCACGATGCTAATGGGAGAAATGGTCTCTTTTTTGAGGGATCGCCTATTAGCTTGAGACTAGATCTTCCCAAGGGTCCTCAAGGCAAGAAAATACACTGTAATTATCGAGGAATTTTAGATAACTCAGAGATGAGGTTAAAAATAGTAAAAGCTTAACAGTCGAAGATCTGAAGCTTCAATTTCATGATTTGATGTTCCCGATTACAAAAAGTTCAAAGATGATGTTTTAAAATATTACATATGCACATATGCTTTAAAAAAAGGAAACATGATTAACGTCATCGCCCAGCCTTCTTAAAGATCGGTCCCACCCGCGGCTAGCCGGGCAGGTGGAGAGACCCGAGCGGCACCCGAGCCACAACCACGCCGCCCGCCCGCGCCTGGGGTCTGGGTGGGTAACGGCGGCGGCGCGCAAGGCCGCCCGGCGGGAAGGAGGGGCTCTCAGGCCGTCCCTCCCAGCTCTCACCTCAGCTCCTCGTCTACACTCCCGCGGGGCTGTTCGGCCGACGCCACCATAGAGGAAGTCGCAGGGGTCTTGTTCTTTAGGATCCCCTTGATGGGCCGGTGCGAGGCCGTCGAGGCCGCCATTGCCGGGCGCTTCGGCTGTCGGCTCAGGGTCGGAGCTTGGCTTGGGATCCGCGAAGAGAAAGGTCGGCACTAGCAGGGACCCGCAGGCAGCCGCGGAGTCCGCTCAGGGCCAAAGCGGCCGCACCTGCTTCCTCGGAAACGGCTGCCGGAGCGGTTGTCCCGACACAACGACCCCGACGCCAGAGCCAACGCCGAACGAGTGGCGGCTCCTGGCCCACCCTTGGCCGCCAGCACTTGACCCGCGACTCGCGGGGAGACGCCGGCCTAGAGCTACAGGGCAGGAGCGACGCCGACGCCGAAGCCAAGCGGGCCCGCCCTCTCGCGATATCTAGTGCGGGGGCGGGGCGGGGGCGGGGCGAGAACAAAGCCTACCTCATCGCCCCGCCCCCTCTTGCCCGCCCGCGCTGCTCGCCCCGCCCCCGCGCTGCTCTGGGAGGAGGTGGCTGTTTCCGGGAGAGGTTCCCGGCTTGCTTGTGCCCAGACCTGTGAGCCTCTCGAGCACCCTCG
The DNA here is from genome assembly GCA_963574635.1 of Cheracebus regulus. Lineage (NCBI taxonomy): Eukaryota > Metazoa > Chordata > Mammalia > Primates > Pitheciidae > Cheracebus > Cheracebus regulus. Next base: position 10,645 of record CAUYQU010102631.1, on the reverse strand, counting down.
TCCCACCACCTTGTGAGGCCGTAGTGTTATTTTTATTTTTTAGATCAGCAAATTGAGGCTCGAGGTGACGTCACTCCGCAAAAAGGTTAGCTGACTTGAAGAAAAGTGATGTCTCTTTCCATTTCGCCCGCGTAAAAAGCTGAGCTGCCTATTAAAAAGCATGGACTGCCAGCATTGGAGTGGTCCTTAGCGGCCTGTTATGAAATCATAGAATATCTGCATTGGAATCGCCTCACCTCCTTTTACCGTTGGAGAAGCCGACGGACAGAAGGGCAGCGACCCCCGCCGTCGCACAACCGGTCCTGGCCTAGAGCTCAGGAAACCGGAAGGCGGCAGGGACGCCTCCCCCAGCCAAGGACCCCCTGGGCCCGCAGAGGCTGCGCCGGCTTACCCCCAGAGGGAGAACCGATTGTGCCGCACGTTGATGTGAACTTCAAGTCTCCAGAACCGAGACAGCCCATTTCCATTGTTTAAAGCCACCCCGTTTGTGGTATTTGGTTTTACATATTTGATATATATAGAGAGAGATATATATATATTTGTTGTTTTGAGACGGAGTTTCGCTCTTGTTACCCAGGCTGGAGTGCAATGGGGTGATCTCGGCTCACTGTAACCTCCACCTCCCGGGTTCAAGCGATTCTCCTGCCTCAGCCTCCTGAGTACTGGGATTACAGGCATGCGTCACCACGCTCGGCTAGTTTTGTGTTTAGTAGAGAGGGGATTTCTCCATGTTGGTCAGTCTGGTTTCGAATTCCCGACCTCAGGTGATCCACCCGCCTCGGCCTCCCAAAGTGCTGGGATTACAGGCGTGGGCCATGGCGCCCAGCCTGTGGTATTTGTTATGGCCCCTGTACACTCCCTCCCCTCTCTCTCCCGTCTCCATTCCGCAGTTCACTCATCACCAGGCTCTTTTCCATGACCCTTTCTCGATCAGGCCTTTTTATCGTCCTCACCACAGGTCAAAGCACAGCAGACCGAGCTACCCAAGAGTCTTCCCCTATCTAACCCCTATCACAGCAGTCTCACTCACATGGCTCATCTCTGTGCCACAGTCTCATCTCCTTTAACACAGGCTCTGTGCCTGTTGAGGATGACCCTGTTCTGTGTCCTTAGGACTGTGCTCCTCTGGGATGACTGTAGGGTTCTGAAAACGGTTCTGTTTTTATTATCTAGCCCCTAGCCCCTAGCTGAGTTCCTGGCACAGAACAGGGCTTCAGTAAGTGAATGGATGTGGAATGGAGATAATGGAGGGGAAGTGAGCTAGAAGGGGAGAAGGGAAACGGGGTTGCTGGTCTCAGAGTGGAACGTGTTCCCCAGGGATTTCCCCTCAGCCAGGGGCCTGCACAGTCACTCGTGGCACTGGCCCCACCTTTGTTCCCCGTCAAATACTCACTGGTGCTCTCTCTCTCCCTCCCAGGCCAGAACAGCTCAGTGGATCTGACATTACACCCTGACAGCTCTGTCCAGCCCGCAGGGCAGAGAGAGGGTTCTCAGTGAGGGGAAGTAGGACGGCCACCTCCCTTCCCTTCATGAGTCCTTTCCGCTCCAGCATTCTGTTCTATCTTTGAACAGAAGCAAAAACTAGAAAGCACCCAAAACTCTGGTTGCAGATGCAGAAATAGAGTGTGGCACGATGCTAATGGGAGAAATGGTCTCTTTTTTGAGGGATCGCCTATTAGCTGAGACTAGGTCTTCCCAAGGGTCCTCAAGGCAAGAAAATACACTGTAATTATCGAGGAATTTTAGATAACTCAGAGATGAGGTTAAGAAATAGTAAAAGCTTAACAGTCGAAGATCTGAAGCTTCAATTTCATGATTTGATGTTCCCAATTACAGAAAGTTCAAAGATGATGTTTGTTTAAAAGTATTATATATGCACATGTGCATATAAAAATATATATGCACAGACGCAACACAGTTGTGTCTCCTGACCTAGCAGGAGCCTAGGTCGTTGGTGGCAATCCTGTTTCCAAGGGAATACACAAAATTTCCCTGTATGTTCTAAAGTATTGGGCAGATTTGCTTCGTTCCTGCTTGGGCTGGGAAGCATCACCCTGAGCTCCGCTGTGACTGGGCCCTTAATTAAGCTATGGCTTGCTTTCAGGCCCTCTAATGAAAGGGACTACCATAGTATGACATAATGTGTTTTATTACAGTTAATAAACTAACAAGCATTGGAACAGGAGGTGATGAAGACTTCTCCGAAGAACCTTGGAAACATGTTTCCCTCATCAAGAGTTAAACTTTTGTCTCTTGTACTAGTTCTGCCACTCCCAAACCCATAACAAAAGAATGCAGATGAAGATGACTTGGATAGCACTTAGAAGAAAATAGTTTGTAAAATTGTGAGAGCCAGTACTGCTTTTCTTTTCTTTTCTTTTCTTTTTTTAAGCAATGTAGTCTAGGGTATTTTGTTATTTTTTTTTTTTCCTTTTTTGAGACAGAGCCTTGCTCTGTCACTCAGACTGGAGTACAATGGTGAGATCTCTGCTTACTGCAACCTCCACTTTCCAGCAATTCTCCTGCCTCAGCCTCCCAAGTGGCTGGGGTTACAGGCGCCTGCCACCACACCTAGCTAATTTTTGTATTTTTAGTAGAGACGGGGTTTCTCCATGTTGGCCAGGCTGGTCTCGAGCTCCTAACCTCAGGTGATCCACCCGCCTTGGCCTCCCAAAGTGCTGGGATTATAGGCATGAGACACCTGCACCCAGTCTGCTTTTCCTTATATTTCAGAATAGTTGAACCACTTTATTCCTCAGTGTGGCCCAAATAAGATTTTCAAATGCCTCTAAAGAGAGCTCTCCTTACATGCCTCTGCTGAGGTTTGCTCTTGTAGGAAGTTATCTGGACCAAACAGCCGGAGCACTGAATTTAGCTGTATTTGTTTTACATTTCCTGTGTGTTGAAGGTTTGGCTACCGAGAGGTGAATTATAGATGGAATCTTTCATTCTGGTTCCAGTTTCTGGAAGTAGCTATCGAGCTCAAGGTAAATCATATATTTAAAAATATATACATGATTCAAGGATAATCTGGCATTTATCTCTGCTCTCTTTTTGAAGACTTCATTATCATGGTCGACTGACCCAACACAACATATTTGGAGGAGGAGAGGGGACACTTTTATTGTACCCCATCACATGGCTGAGTCATTTGGCTCTCGTTCATTGGAACAGATGACTATGGCCAGCACCATTGGTGTTGAATTCCAAAGCAACAGTGGCTTCCACGGTTGGCTCACCCACCTGCCTGAGCCATCAACTAGGTCCACAGAGTAGAGAAGTGGGTAGTTCCCCTGCCTAACATCTGGAAAAATTCCCAAAGCTTGTGACTTCATGACCACTGAGTCAGCAGCAACTCTTTTCTTGCCAAGAATACCACATTGTTCTTTTCCTTTTCAGGTAATCCCTCCCTGGAAAGAGAAGATCACTGATTTTGTAGTATTAAATACATTGTAGAAATTCATGGTAGTATGGACAAAATTATTTAAACAAAATATAGAAAGTCTCATAGAGAGGAAAAGTCAAGGACAAAGATTAATCCCTTTCTGCTTAAAAAAATGGCTTTGAGGCCGGGCACAGTGGCTCATGCCTGTAATCCCAGCATTTTGGGAGGCCTAGGTGGGCGGATCACCTGAGGTTGGGAGTTTGAGACCAGCCTGATCAACATGGAGAAACCCAGTCCTACTAAAAATACAAAATTAGCTGGGCATGGTGGCAGGCCCCTGTAATCCCAGCTACTCAGGAGGATGAGGCAGAAGAATCACTTGAACCCGGGAGGTGGAGGTTGCAGTGAGCCGAGGTCACACCATTGCACTCCAGCCTGAGCAACAAGAGCAAAACTCTGTCTCAAAAAAATGAAAAAAAAAAAAAAGACTTTGATTTGCAACCATGGAATGCTCCATTATTTCTCTTCTCTTCAAAGACATCTACTAAAAGGATTTCTTAACCTTACTAAGTGGCCAAAATAATTTTCTGAGATAACTCACAGAGCATAGGCCCCCTAGGGTACACAAAGATTTCAGTAGTCCCTAGATGTTTTCTGATCCTTTTAAAAACTGGTTAAATTCAGAGACTCTAGGCAAATACTTCTTTCAAAACCTGTGAGACAAAAACGAAAGAAGTCAGGACATGCAGTGTGACAAACCTTGGAATGGTAAGTGGGAAATATAAGTTAGTTTCTTGGCTAAGGTATGAATTTACCTTGTGCCTGCCAGAAATCACTGAGTTTTTAGTGACTATAAATTTTCCGTAAGTGTTAACTGGCTTTGTTTATAGATTATTGCAAGAAGTAAGGGAGCAATGTCGTGTATTATAATTTCATTGTGTCAATTTTGCCAAATTCTCTTGCATTTTGTTATTCTATGAACTCATAATGGGATAAGGGGTATAGTATAGACTTTGATTCAAAACATATGTGATGTTGGTATAAATGCTACATGGAAAACCCTCAATCTATTTTGAAGCCTACATAGTCAGAAGTCGCCATTGGAAGACTTTTTTTACTTTAATACTGTATTTATGCTAGTTAGCACTTGTCCTAGTTTGAAATTTCTCAAATGTGAAATTGTATTATTTGACTGTTGTCTCCACATGGGTCTGGGGACCTCCACTTTCTTCACAGTCTCTTCATACTGCTCTTGTGTGTGTGTTTTAAATTGGGCTATGCAATAATCCTTAGTTTATAAATTCAACTCCACTTTGGCACACACAGTGTTAGGCTTGGGGCAAACAGAAGTTGTCCTTCTTTTCGTTTTTTGCTCAAGGCATTCAGTCTTGCTCAAGGCATCAGGTCTGTTATATGCCACGCCCTTTTCTAGGTATCATCTATTGCTTCATTTATTATATAAATAAACTACAGCAGGTACTCTATTTCCTCTTTTCATTTTATTTTTATTTACTTTTTTTTTTGAGTTGGAGTCTCGCTCTGTTGCCCAGGCTGGAGTGCAGTGGCATGATATCGGCTCACTGCAATCTCTGCCTCCTGGATTCAAGAGATTTTCTTGCCTCAGCTTCTGGAATAGCTGGGATTACAGGCACATGCCACCATGCCCGGCTAGTTTTCATATTTTTAGTAGAGACAGGGTTTTGCCATGTTGGCCAGGCTGGTCTCGAACTCCGAACCTCAGGTGATCCACCAGCCTTGGCCTCCCAAAGTGCTAGGATTACAGGCGTGAGCCTTCATGCCCAGTCTCCTCTTTTCATTTTAGGTTCAGAACCCTTTCTTTAAAAAGTTTGCTATTAGGCCAGATGCGGTGGCTCATGCCTGTAATCCTAGCACTTTGAGAAGCTGAGGCGGGTGGATCACCTGAGGTCAGCAGTTCGAGACCAGCTTGACCAACATGACAGAAACCCCCGTCTCTACAAAAAATACAAAAATTAGCTGGTGTGGTGGCAGGCACCTGTAATCCCAGCTACTCAGGAAGCTGAGGCAGGAGAATCGTTTGAATTTGGGAGGTGGAGGTTGTAGTGAGCTGAGATCGTGCCATTGCACTCCAGCCTAGGCAACAAGAGTGAAACTCCATCTCAAAAAAAAAAATCTGTTATTAGATACACACATACACATGCACATACACAACACACGCATGCACACACACATGCCCACCCCTCGTTTCGTGTGTCTCTCCCAGCTTTGGCTCTGGGCTCCAGGAGAATGCTGTTGCTGTTTTCACAAGGCATAGCTTCCTGTGTTCCTCAGGTGCACTTGTGTTCATCAGGTGTTCTTATCAAATGGTGCTCTCGATAGAACTCCAGACTCTCTGCAGTCTCTCTTGGCTGTGGCAGGTGGGGAGAATCCCTCAGTAGGAAGCACAAGGCTCTCACGGAAAACACTGCTGTCTAGTTGGTTTCTCCCCCAGCGACTTCACCAGACTTCATCAGAAGAAAGCAGTGCAAGAGGGAACTGCAGAGAAAAGCTGGGGCTTAGGAAACCAGCATGAGGGGCCACGTGGGCCGGTGGTTTCTGTGTGAACCTCTGATCTGTGAAACATAAACAGGAAATGCTAAAGGCCTCCAGTGCTCTTTTTTGATATCAAGAACATTCTAGGGCACAAAGAGTTTGCATCTCACTATTTCTCATATATGGAGGTTTTCTAACCAGCATCCTGAACAGAATTGAATTAAAAATAAAATGAAAGTAAAAACTAGCTTTGTCTCTGGATTTTTAAATTTTCATTTTTTTATGGTGGCACCTATACTGTTACCTTGTAGGTACCAACTAGAATGTTCTTTTTAACTACCTGTCATTCATGTTTTACCTACATGGAAGCTCAACTCTGTCCAAAACTGGACCCTAGTTGACACAAATTGTAGCTTAATTTTATGAAGGTCTATTCCACCCCTAATGTTTTGACATTCTTAAATATGCTGCTCAGCTGGGCTTGTCAAAGACAATTCCGTTTGCCACATTTCAGAAGAGAGTCCAGACAGAGCCCATTTGATTCTGTGCTAGGAATGGCTGCAGTACAAAACTGTGGCGCTCTATGGCTGACCACAGCTGAAACTCACTTTGATCTTGCTGGATGCTGCCAAGTCAGAAATAATTAACTAAGAGTGAAGGATCAAAGAGAATGCATAAAAGCATTAACCGCTTTTGTTTCATGTTTACTCTCCCTCCGTAGAGGGACACACAAATTAAGAAAATTGCCGACATGGTTGCTAACACTTGTAATCCCAGCACTTTGGGAGGCTAAGGTGGGTGGATCACCTGAGGTCAAGAGTTCGAGACCAGCCTAGCCAACATGGTGAAACTCCGTCTCTACAAAAATACAAAAATTATCTGGGCACGGTGGGAGGCCCCTGTAATCCCAGCTACTTGGGAGGCTGAGGGAGGGGAATTGCTTGAACCCAGGAGGCAGAGGTTGCAGTGAGCCGAGATCACGCCTCTGCACTCTAGCCTTGGCAATAGAGTGAGGCTCGATCTCAAAAAAAAAAAAAAAAAAAAAAACAAGAAAGAAAGAAAGAAAAGAAATTAAGAAAATTTATACAGAGTGGGCAAGAACAAAATCTTCTGGTGAATCAAGTCTGCAGGCTTATTAAATGTGACAGTATACTTCTTGAAGGATTAGCGTATAATGCAATTAAATCAATGCTATAATAGCTCTCAGCAGAACCAAGCACAATGTCTCTTCCTCCCCCTCACAAGTACTGAACTCTTCTTTCAGTCTTTTCAGCTCTGGGACTTGGCCAAGCCCTTTCCTCCTGGGACAGCTGCTTTTGGGAGCCAACCAAGTGAGCCCAGCCAGTTCTCAGGGAGTCAAATGGCATGGTGGACAAGTCCTTTCACACCCAAGGCCAGTCTGCTCACCAGCCCTCCCACCCCGGTCATCCTCGGGCCCCTGAACGTGCGGCCTCCTTCTCCACTGCCATCTTCGGGCCTTCAGTGTAGCTTCTCTTCTGCAGCCCTCCCCTGCTGGGCACACCAGCCTCCATTCCTCATAAACTGCTTATCTGCAGGGTGATACTCAGGATATTTGAGAACTGAAATGACGTGGGCAGGCCCCAATCCAGCAGGAAGGAAAATGGCTATCATACAAGCAAGGCTCCATGCCATTCAGAGAGGCGTCTGCTACCAGGTGTTACCTGGGCTCACTGGGGAGCCCCAGGAGTGGTCGTGAAACAGGGCACATTCTGGAGGCTCAAAAGAGTGGCTGTGCACAGAGTAGAACTATTGTGTGTTGGTACACACCCACCTGTCACATCAGCCTGTCCGAGACCCCAGATGCCTTCCCAGAATGTTGCCTGTACTCCTTGCCTTAGCAGAAGTCTGGGTTTTCTGTCCCACGCAACTCACAAATAGTGGCCGTCAGTTCTGTGCCATGCAGCACAGGGCTCGGCAGGAGTTAGGTTTTCTCCTTGACTCCCAAGGCTGCTGCTGCTTTTTTTTTTTTTTGAGAAGGAGTCTCACTCTGTCACCAGGCTGGAGTGTATTGGCACATCTCAGCTCACTGCAGCCTCTGACTCCCTGTTTTAAGCGATTCTCCTGCCTCAGCCTCCCGAGTAGCTGGGATCACAGGCACACGCCACCATGCCAGGCTAATGATTGTATTTTTAGTAGAGATAGGATTTCACCATGTTGGTCAGGCTGGTCTTGAACTCCTGACTTCAGATGATCCGTCTGTCTCAGCCTCCCAAAGTGCTGGGATTGTAAGCATGAGCTACCATGCCAGGCCATAAGCTCATAGTTTAATAAAAAAATAGAAAACAAAGAATTACCAGACTAGGTGGTAAATGCCATTGTATGTTTACTTACAGTGTTTACAAACACAGAAATGTGTACACATGGAAATGGTGATATACTAGTTTCCTGTGACTTAAAACAACAGAAATGTATTCTTCCACAGTTCTGGAGGCCAGATATCTAAAATCAAGGTGACAGTAAGGCCATCTTGCCTCTGAGACTTCCGGGCAGAATCTTTTCTTGCCTTCTCCTAGCTTCTGGTGCCGGCCAGTGATCTTCAGCATTCCTCAGTTTGCGACCGCATCACTCTGGTCTCTGCTGTCATCCTGCGTTCTTCTCGTGTGTTTCTGTCTTCACCTGACATTTTCCTTTTCTTACGAGGACATTAGTCATATTAAGGCCTACCCTAATGACCTCATCTTAATTCAATATGCAAAATACCCTATTTCCAAATAAGCTCACATTCCCAGGTACTGGGAATTAGGACCTCAATATATCTTTTTGGGGGACACAGTTCAACTCATAACAGTTGGATAGTCGAGAAAACAGAGGAAAGACCAGAGAAGGCTGGCTACACGGGCTTGGTGAGCTGGTCATCCGGAGTCAGCAGGGGAGGGAGAAGGAAGTTGTGTCATCTGGATGATGTTTATAAACAGACTGGGGCCCAAGAGGGTGACAGCTTTAGAATCTGCAAGTTGTTAAGCCTGACAGGCATAAAGGATCTATGCTCGATAGTGGCAAAAGATAATCCTACAAGTTGGCAGGAGCTGAGTAACAAATCTCATGTTCTCCCCACACAAACGTGCCTGCACTCCTTTACTCCCCCTTTCTGGCAGGCAGCAACCAGTTATCTTAGACCCCTACTTCCCCATCACTTCCCACACGCAGTGATCCCTCAGTCCACCAGATTCTGCCTTCTAAAAATCTCCTCAATCAGGCCAGTCACAGTGGCTCACGCCTGTAATCCCAGCACTTTGGGAGGCCAAGGCTGAGGTCAGGAGTTCAAGACCAGCCTGACCAACATGGTGAAACCCCCATCTATACTAAAAATACAAAAAGTAGGCTGAGTGCGGTGGCTCCCAGCACTTTGGGAGGCCAAGGCAGGCAGATTATAAAGTCAAGAGATGGAGACCATCCTGGCCAACATGGTAAAACCCCATCTCTATTAAAAAATACAAAAATTATTTCGTAATAATTTTTATTACGGTGTGGTGGTGCATGCCTGTAGTCCCAGCTACTTGGAGTCTGAGACAGGAGAATTGCTTGAACCCAGGAGGTGGAGATTGCAGTGAGCCGAGACTGTGCACTGCACTCCAGCCTGACAACAGAGCGAGATTCCATCTCAAAAACAGCAACAACAAAAGAAACAAAAATTGGCCGGGCACGGTGATGGGCACCTGTGATCCTAGCTACTCTGGAGACTGAGGCAGGGAAAATCGCTTGAACCAGCCAGTGGAGGTTGCAGTGAGCCGAGATCACACCTCTGCACTCCAGGCTAGGCAAGAGTGAAACTAAACTCCATCTCAAAAAAGTAATAATAATTAAAATAAAAATCTCCTAAATCTGCCTTCTCCTTCCTACTTCCACTTTCTAGTTCAGGCCGTCATCATTACACAGTGGAGCACTGGTCATCTCATGGGTTGTCCTGCTGTCAGGCCCTCGAATTTCCTCTCCTTTCTGCTCTGCTGCTGGAGCCATCGCTCAATGCTTTGGACAGTACCCCTCCCAGGGCAGGAGGTAATTCATGAATGAAGCTGCTTTAGTCAGCTGCCTGAGCTTCACTGCCCCTTCCTCATCAGACTCTGGCATTGTCTGTAGCCAACCTGAAGATAGAGCATTTGCTTTCAGAGGACTCCAGCCTCAATTTGCTCTTCAGCGACCTTTTTTCCTACAGTGAAGTAATAAATTGGTATTCTGATTTCATTTTTAAGATGCAGGTTAAATTACTTCCTAGAACTCAGTCCTTGAATCCCTCCCGTTCATCTTTGGATCTGAGCTCCATGTCATGGTTGACAAAGCTGTCAGTGATCTGACCCTTGGCCACCCATATTACTTCTCCTCTACAGGGTCCTGGACCCTAGGTGCTGTGGAATTACTTGAGTTCCTACTGGGTGGCCGTCTTTCCTTTGCCTGGCATACTGCCTCCTTCCCCTTCTATTTCTGACCACCTCCAGCTTGTTCTTCCAGACATAGCTCAGGATTTGCTCTTGGATGAAGCCTTCTCTACCTCTTCCAGGGCAGCATCAGGTGGTCCCATAATCCCTCATTCTCTTCCTCTTCTGTGCTCCCATAATCCCTCATTCTACCATCCATTACAGCCTCTAATCTTTTTTTTTTTTTTTTTTTTTTTTTTTTTTTTTTTTTTTTTTTAATAATTGTTGTAGTTGCCCCACCGGGGGGGTGAAATGGACGAAAAAACCCCACCCCCACAAAAGCCACCCCCCGTAAAAAATTACAAAGCCCCCAACC